>PVKM010036641.1:0-14729 GCA_004027735.1 Carollia perspicillata | reverse complement strand
GAAAAGGTTTTGTGGAGGAGGGGCTACAAGGAGAGAGAAGAAAAAGGAAAGGGAGGGAGGTCTGATCCTCCTACAGCCTCTTGGGCTGGGTCTAAGCTCTAATACTAAGAAATAAGGGGTAAGAAAATATGGAAACTTTTTACTTTGTAAACACTCATACATATGCTCAGCTCTCTTTAGGGTTCATGTCACAAAATGCATCGTGAGCTGAAGATGAGGTTTCTGAGACATAAAAAAAATAACCTGGCTATGGCTGAGAACTGAAAATTTGACAAATGCTTATAGTCCACATCCCCTAAAAGGGAGTTCAAGGCTCTTCCAAGCAGCTTCTTCTTCCACAAACGGGAATATGTGGTGCATGGAATTGTCTAAGGAGAGCACATTTGGTGTGGAGTTTCACTAGTAAAAGCATCAGCTCTGGAGTCACCTGTCTGGGTTTGAAACTCGGTTTTGCCACTTTATTGGCTCTGAAATCTTCATCCCCATTGCCATTCACATTTTTTGCCTGTCAAAAAAATACAGGGTGCAGCCAAGAGGGGGCCCCCAAAAGGGATTTGGAATGGGGCCCAGAACTCCAGGCATCTAGGAAATATTAGAGAGACATATAAGATGTCCTCATCCCTTCCCCCACAGGTGTGAGTTGGGGGAAGGGACACATGGAGCAGGGCATGCAGGGCTGTTTCGTACAGCCACAGCCTTGTAGCTAATCCAGGCATGGTCATTTAACATATCTATGGCCTTTGGCGGGTCACTTGGATATGTTAAATAGCTGTGGCCATGCTTGGAGCCAGGGGGATAGAAGATACTTTCCCCCAAGATGTAAGTTGGTGGGGGGGGGCAGGTCCTCCAAGTTACAGCTCCTGTGTGGGAGCTGGAAGAAGATTGGCTCCAGGATATTGGCCCATATCTGCCCAGACTCACAATGGCAGCCCAGTAAACTTGGGATAATACAGGGATGCTGGCCAGTGTAACTTATTGTGAGAGGAGTCAGAAATGAGCGTACAGAGGAAGATTGGTGGGAAGATTTAAACACAGACACGGCAGCCATAAGGGGGGAATCACGCAGACTTGGAAGAGTACAGATCCCCTTGCAGCTTTGCAAGGCGGGGGGAACCATGTGGTCTTTAGCGAGAGTGAGGGCCCCCCTCACAGCTTTGGTGAAAAAGGGAACCACGAGGTTTTGCCAGAGTGCACAGCCCCGCAGCTCTGGTGGAGGAAAGAAGAGACTTTGCCTGGAAAAATGGGTAAAAAAAACTCTTGCCAGTAGACCATGAGAAAGTGCCACATGACTTTGGATTAATTGGATATCCTGCCTGGACGGCAACACAGCTGATGGTGCCAGCGGCCTGGAAACACAGAGGAAACACGGAGGTGTGCTCTTTCCCTGAGTTAAGGTACCCCGAATTAGGGCAGGGGAGAGACAGGAGCTGTCGAGTGCATCTGTGGGTATCTTAAAGGACTTTGATATTTTAATGAAGAAGTTAGGTCATTACTTTAAGTCTGTATAGCCTTAAATAAACATTTCCTTTCCTTTTCACAAATCTCTGGCATTGAGAGATATCTTTCCAATTGGCGGCGGACACACAAGCCCAGTAGGTGGTCTGGACAGTATTAGTATACCATCCTCCGAAGTCCGGGCCCCTGTATGTGTGTGTGACTGTTCTGTAACAAAATGAGGGAGCTAATTGTACCCTTGGTATGAGGGTGTTGTGAGGATACAATGAAATAACCCATAATAAGCATAGCATAAGTCCTCACACATAGTAAATTCTCGTAAATTGTCATCTGCAGGAGGATATGTGAGCAAAATGTCCTTGCACACATAAGCTCTAACCCTCTCAGAGCATCATAAAATCCCTGAGAAACAGTAAGACTAAGGTCCTGCCTTCTTGCAGTCAGGAACAGCAAGCCAGTAGAAATCCAAGTTATCTTGTAAAAGAGAATAATTAAAACCGCAAAGAACTCAAGGTTAAATAATTCAAAAGTAGTCCAATTTTTGTAGTTCAAAAACATTGTTAAATCCCAGTGCTTTCACTTTTTTCCTCCCCAGAATGTTTATCTTCGAAATGGAATGCACAGAGTGAAAATGAAGATAGCTATGAATTTGGATGGGGTAAGCAAAAAATGCACTGTGTGAAAGGCAGGAAATGCGGGTTCTAGTCTCCAGTCTCCAGTCATCCTCCGAGTAAGTCATTTTACAACTCTGAGGCTTAGTTACTGTAGCTGAAAAATAAGAATACCTGAATATATTTTCTTGTATAATAGACAGTGTTATACTGTGAAAATCTCAGCTCTGACTTTCAGAGTCGCTTATCTGAATCTTGACTTTATAATTTCTGTTTGTGTGATCTTGAGGAAGTCATTTCATTCCTTGGTCATTTCACTCCATGAATGTCCTCTGCCTTTCTGTCTGTGAACTGTTGGAATACTGAGGAATGTCTGAGGTACAATGCCTTGAGATTATTTGTTGACTACCACCTCAGGACAAAATAAAGCATGATAGACATAGAGATAATCAAACAGTCAAGGAGCAGATTTTTAATCTTTGATTTGACTGAATTTACCATATCAGATAAAACTAACTTAACTAATTGTTTCCATTCCTATATTAAAGATGAAAAATTTTCCAAGTTGAATATGACCTTTGAGATTATCTACATTGACCCCACGATTTCACATATTAGAAAACTAACCACGGGACCATGGTCAAGGAGTTAAGGATATTGTATCCTTTCTCATCTCAGTTCTATCTAATATGATTAAATTTATCTCTTCAACACCCATCTGTGCTATGTAATATAAGTTAGTCCTCCCAAAAACCTAGGTCCTAATTCAAAAAAGATACTCAGAATTTGGACTGATGGTTTAGAAAAATTTACATCTCACATATTGTTTATGTTTATAGTTCAAAGCCTCACCCAGTTTCAAACATCTCAGTAAGTCAGCATTAAAAAACACAATCTCTTTTTGCTAGTTCAAAAATGTAGAAATATAAACAATTGTACCTAATAAATATAATTATTTGTTTCTACATTTTTAAAAGAGTCAGTAAAAGAAAAATTCTCACAGAACTTAGTACTGACATGAAAATTAAAGAAAAAAAGGTGCTGGTAAATAACTAATGGGTACCATTCTAATAGTTGAAGTCTTCTTAAAACTAGTCAGCCTCTTGTTAAGAGCCATTAAATTAGCATAGAACTCTCGGCAGCCTTTTCCTGTTTTTTACTGAAGTCAGTACTTAAATATCTGATTATCAAATGGTCAGGACTAACCCTTTGATAAACAGAAAATGCTACAGAAGCTTTTACAAAACATAGCATATTTCATCTGAGAAATGTTGCTAAGATAGCAAATTTAGTATAAGTATCTAAAAAGGTGGTGAGTTGCTGCTGGGTGTGAGAATTACCTGCGTTTTTAAAATGATGAAACTACCAAGCATATGATGATTTATCTCTCATTTGAAAATATGCATTTCTCAAATTCTGAGGTTCACCACACCTCACTTTTCAAATCTTTTAGTCATCTCCCTGTCCACCACTCTACTTATTCCCTTTTTACTATAGAAACAGCAGGCCTGCATTTCTTTTTTTTAATAGTTCATTTTTTGTTGTATTTTTACAATTACCATTTATCCCCCCCCCACCCCTCGTCCACCTACATTTCTGACTGACCAGGAATTGAGGGCCCATATCAAGCTATGTGACATGCTTCAATGACAACACAGTGGAATGATCTCAAGGACCCTGGAGTTACAGCAGAAATATGTATTGCTTAGCAACCCAGACTGATGTCAAGAGATTTTGATAAATGCAGATGGTAAGACTGTTGAAAATCAAAATTGCTTTGCTATAATTCTTTTAAATTGTTTTCAACAAAACTATTAATTAATTTACCCATTTATTTGTTTGATGGATTGATATAACTGCTTTTTGGCCAAGCACCACAGTAGCAATTATAGTTAACTGTTCACTCTAGAGGGCCTTAGAAATATAAAACTTAGGAGAAAAAAACACCCATAACTTCTCCACAAAATCATCTGCTTTCCTGAACTGGTATTCAAGCACATTTCCATAATCCTTGATACTCAGAGTCTTGGAAAGCGATGAATGGTAATCTAGTCTTTAAAAGCACACTGGTCCTGGCCAGGTTGCTCAGTCGGTTAGAGCACCGTCCTGAAATCCCCACATTGCAGGTTTGATCCCGTCAGGGCACATCCCAGAATCGACTAATGAATATATAAATTGATGTTTCTCTTTTCCTCCTTCTCTCTTGCTCTAAAATCAATAAATAAAAAATCATGGTATATAACTTTAAAACTATTATTTATTAACAGCATACAACCAGTCTGGACACCACATTTACTATTCCATGTTTGAGGTCTTTGCAGAAAAAGTGAGTAACTGATTATATTCTCATTAGTGCTAAGTAGAGTTTGACAAGCTCTTGAATTAATTTAAAATTGCCGTGAGGAGCCAAGTATAAAATATAAAGCATTTCTTTAAATCAGAGGTATATGTCCAATTTGTCACAATAAAAATCTCACCTGCTGCTATAAGGAGTTACCATTTTGCTGACATGCTTCTTTGATTTCCACATAACTAACCAACAATACAACCAAAAAGAACTTATTGTTGACATTTGGGATGTAGTACCTTAAAGCGGTAGTCCACTATGATGGTGGTGTTCCTTTCCCAATCATAAATGTGTTTATCAGGATGGCAACATTAAAAAAAGTAGATAATTCTTGGAGTTGTCATCCATATGGTACAGGCCAGCAATAAAGGGAAACATTTTGATCCCATAATTTTTCTGAATCCCAACAAACCAGAATGGTCAATGAATAAACATGACTTTAAAAAAACTGACACATATAGAGAAATAAGTAAATGAAAATAAAATAAAACCAGATTTTCAGAGGGTTTTGTATTTTTTCTTATTCTTTTATTAAGTATTAAAATTTTTATTTAATTAGATTTTCAATTTCTCCTTGAGTCAATTTCAGTATTTTGGGTGCCTTTGTAGGAAGTTGTCCATTTCATTCAGATTATCTAGTTGGTTGATATACAATTGTATTAATAGTTTTTCATAATCTTTTATTTCTGTAAGATTAGAAGTTACATTTCCTCTTTCATTTCTAAATTTACTAAATTATGAGGGTTTTCTTGGTCATTTTGCTAAAGATTTGTCAATTTTATTTATCCTTGTAAAGAACCAACTTGTGTTTTCACTGATTTCTCTATTGCTTTATATTTTTATTTTATTTTCACTCTAGTCTTCATTTTTCCTTTGTTAGGATTTAAGTTCAGTTTTTTCTTCTTAACATCTTATGGTTGCAGGTTAAGTTGTTTAATTGATATTTTTCTTCTTTTAAAATTTAAGCATTAATAGCTACAGATTTCCCCACAAAAACTAATTTATCTGCATTCCACAACTTTCAGTGTGTTTGTGTTTACATTTTATTTATCTCAAAGTGTTTCCTAATCTCTTTGACTCATTGATTATTTAGGAATGTGTTATTTAATTTCCACAGATTTTGTGAATTTCCAAAATTCTTTCTGTTTTGAATTTCAATTTCATTCTATTATAGTCAGTGAACATACTTTGTATTCCTTACATTTATTGACATATGGTATACCCTGGATAATATTTTATGTGCAGTCAAGAATAACATGTATTGCTCTGTTGTTACAGTGTTCTATAGAAATTGGATAGGTCTAGTTGATGTATAATATTGTCCAGTCTTCTATTTTTTTATTAATATTCTAATTGTCCATATTAATAGTTAGGTTTTAAAGTCTTCAGCAATTATTATTTAATGGTTTATCCCCCTTTCAATTCTTTTAGTTTTGCTTCATATACTTTGGGTCTTATTGCTACATGCACATATATTTATGATTGTTATATCCTCTTGATATATATCCTTATATGCTTTCATCATTATAAAATGTCCCCCTTTGTCTCTAGCAACATTTTTTTTTGTCTTAAAGTCTACTTTATCAGCTATTAGTATAGCAACTTCTGCTCCCTTTTGGTTACTGTTTACAAAGTTTATCTTTCTATAGTCTTTTATTTTTAATGTGTTTGTGTCTTTGAATCTAAATTGTGTCTCTTATACACAGCATATAGTTGGATTAATTTTATTATGCCAGTGTCTTCTTTTTAGTTGGGGTATTCAATTCATGTATATTTAATGTAATTATAATATGTTAGAATTTATGTCTGTGATTTTGCTATTTACTTATATATACTTATATCTTTATTGTTTCTCTATTTCTCTAGTATGACCTTTTATGTTAAGTAGCTATTTTCAAATGTACAATTTTAATTCCTTTGTTGTTTGTACTGTGTCCCTACTTATGGTCTATCTTTGAGAATTTTCCATGTGCACTCTAGAAGAATGTATGACCCAATGTTCTAGGATGAAAGGCTCTGTAAATGTCAATTATTTCGATTGGCCTAATATGTCATTCAAAATGATATGTCTATAGCTCTCAATGGAGTATTTAAGTCTCAAGTATGAGTGTGTTTTTGTCACTTTTTTCCTTTAGTTCTTTTAGTAGTTGCTTAATATATTTTGGTGCTCCCTGATTGGGTTCATATTTATTGAGAAGTGTTATCTCTTCTTGACGTAGTGTCCCTTTACTATTATAAAATATCTATCTTTGTCTTTTGTCAGCTTTGTTATTTGAGATCTTTTTTGTCAGCTGTAAATATGGCTTCACCCGCTTTTCTGTGGGTGCTACTTGCTCAGAGAATCATTTCTCACCTTTTCGCTTTGAGTCTATCTTTGTCTTTGCAGCTTAGATGTATCTCCTGAAGGCAGCTATACATAACTTATTTATTAAAGAAATCTGCCAAACAAAATTAATTTATATTTTTTAAATATTTAGTTAGGCAGTTACTGTTATCAGTGCTCTTTATTTCATCATTTGGATTTGACTTACTATCTAATGTCCGTCCTTTCATTTGATATTGAGTGTCTTCCTTCATTATTCCTTATAGGGGAAGTGTGCTGTAATTTATGTTCTCAGTTTTATCTGTGTCTTAAGTTATTCTTCATTTTATGAAGGATAATTTTGCTGGAAATTGAATTCTTTGGTTAATAGTCTTTTTCTTTTAGGGCTTTGAAGATATTCTCACATTGCCATCCAGCTCTCATTGTTTTTAATGAAAACTGGATGTTAATCTTATTAGAAATTCCTTGAATCTGATCAGTTGTTTCTCTTGCTACTCTCAATTTTCTCTTAGTTTTTGCCTATTTACAGTTTGATTATGATGTGGTTAGGTTTGAAACTCTTTGAGTTCTTCTATTTAGAGTTCATGGAGCTTTTTGGGTATATCAGTCGATTTTTAATCAAATTAGAGAATTTTTTAGCCATATTTTTTTCAAATATTCTTTCTTCAAAAATTCTTCAAATAGTCTATCTCTTCTATATTTGTGAAAATTATTATATATATTTTGATATATTTGGTGGCATCTCACAGGTCTTTGAGGATCTGTTTATTTTACTTCATGTTTTTGTCTTTCTATTCCTGGATAATCTCAACTGATTTATTTTCAAGTTCAGTAGTCGTTTCTTTTGCCTGTTCAGATCTACTGTTGAACCTGTATAGTGAAATTTTCACTGCAGTTATTGTACTTTTCAGCTTCACTGTTTCTATTTGTTTGTATTTTAATAATTTCTATATCTTTATTGATATTTTCATTTAATGAGACATTATTTTCAAACTTTTCTTTAATTCTTTAAAATTCTTTCTTTTAGCTATTTGAGCATTTTTAAAGTAGTTGATTTAAAGTGTTTGTCTAATAAGTTCAACCTGGCTTCCACAAGGACAGTTTTATTGATTTTCTTTCCAGTGAATGAGCCATTTTTAAAAAATTTTTCTTTGTACATATCATAACATTTTGTTAAACCTTGAATGTTTTAAATAATATGACAACTCAGGAAATCAGATTCTCTTTTTCCCAAGGCTTGTCTGTTATTGACATTTCTGAACCATCTGTAAAGTTTGTGTTATTTATCATGTCACTAAAGTTTGTCAGAAATTTCCTTAAAACATGGAAACAATATGTCTCCCAAGCTTTGCTGATGGACTCTGTGTATTTTGGGGGCCAACTTCAACACTCAGCTGAGCAGGTTACAATTCTATTTTAGCCCTTACTTCCTAACTACACAGAGCCTCAGGTTAGCCAGAGAGGAGTGATGCCTTGGACTGAGTGTTTGTGTCCACCAAACATTTATATATCGAAATCCTAATCTCCACAGCAATTAGGAAGTGGGTCCTTTTGGGAAGTGATTAGTTCCCTGTAAAAGAGGCCTGAGAGAGTTCCCTTCCCCTTCCTACCATGTGAAGACACAGCAAGAAGGCGCTATAAATGAGGAAGTGGGCCTCCATCAGATACTGCATCTGCCAATGTCGTGATGTTAGAATTCCCAGCCTCCAGAACTGTGAGAAATAAATATTTTTGCTCATAAACCGTTCAGTTTATGTTTTTGTTAATAGTAGCTCAAACAAACTAAAACAAGGGTTTAGGTCCTTTTCAGATTTTTTCATATCATATACACAGCCCTATGTGGGCATGCAGCCTTCTAGATCCCTAGGAATATGTCAGATCTCTTTCCAACACCATCTACGGACAGCTCATTCTCCAGGTTTTCTTTTTAAGTTCCTTTTAGCCTACAGTTTGCTCTAGCTGTTAACCACCATATCAAATGGTCAAAATATTTAACAGTTGCATCCAATTGTTTCTGACAGATATTCCTAAGGAAAAGTCTATTCTCACCAAGTAGGTCAAGTAAAAACAGCCTTGCTGACAAGAAACATCAGACAGGAAAACAAGGACAATTCTCTGGGGAAGTTCCAAACCCATTGCACACCTTCCAAATGTTGCCAGGTTACTGGTTTTCACTGTGATTATGAGTTGCTGGTTTTTTAAGGTACATATACATATATAATCTCCTATCTTTCTACTTTTGAGAAAACACTGCATCAGTGGTACAAAAAGAACAATGAGTTACAACATTCCTGGTTACTAGGACAAGGTGTAGGACTACTAATGTATTGATGCAGCAGTATTTGAACGCAGCTACAGAAGAAGGAAAATACAACTTTTCACTTTGATTATCTCTAATTGTTTACTTTTAGATTTGTAACTTGATTCTTTTAACAACCCTATGAAATATAATATAATATATTCTTTCAGATAATGGAATGAAAACTGTAATCGGTTAACTAAATTCTTGAAAATAAAACACCTTTTTACTACGTGTCAGTCAATGTTCTATGCACCTTACATGCATTGACATTTTCCCCTCGAAGCATCCTGTGAAATAGGTAGTATTACTATTATTCTCATTTTGCAGATGAAAAAACTGAGACAGAAAGGTTAATTACTTGGCCAAGGTCAAGTGGTAGAACTGATATTTGAATCCTGAAAAGTCTAGATATAAAAACTCAATTTTTACCACTACAGAAATCTACACAGGATTATGAGGCCCCTTCTTGAGGACCACAAAATATCACATAAAAAATGACAGAGTATTAAATTGTAAAATAAAAATTATAATCCAATAAAATTAGTTTTATGTCATTATTCTTCTTAATCCTGTTTTAATCAGGTGATGCACTTTACATTGAAGTTAAGAAAACACTATCTACAACTTTTAAAGCCCTATAAAGCTTTCCATTATCCTGGGATTATTTTTACAGAGGACATGAGCATGGGTCATTTTCTATAATTGAGGAACACATTTTCAATGCATAAGAGAAAAACTCAGGCATAAAGAGGATAGTGGACTTTCCCAAGTTTGCCTGGGAATTGAGCTTCTGGAGAAAACCTGTGAATAAAACTGAGTTGCTAGTAACTTCTCCACCCAGTTCTTCCCACATATTTTTTTCCATAGTAACTTACTACATAAACATAGTTTAGATGCCCAGCAAATTATTTCCACCAATGAACTGACTTATAAAAAAACGATGGAATTTTCTCACAGGACAGAGAAGTACAAACCAAATTTATGCCACTCATTAATCATCCAAAATTAGGCACAGATTTTCCAAAATAAAAGAATGTTTGATTCATCCTCAGTCAACCAGAATGTAAGAGAAAGTACTGTTCTCTTCCTGCTAACCCCATGTCCTGACATAAAGACTACCTCTAAGCCACTTGCTTCACTTCTGTTAAATGTTTGGCTTTAAAATTAGACTTGTCTGTTTACCATTCCCCACACTGATACTTAATATATCTGAAACAGCCTATCTTGATCTTTTTTCAACCTTTTATTTAAATTATTAAATATTTAAAACTCACCTGAGGTTTTTTTTTAATTTTTCCAAGATTTTATTTATTTTTAGAGAGAGGGGAAGGGGGGGAGAAAAAGAGGAAGAAAAACATCAATGTGTGGTTGGCTTTCATGCACCCCTTAGTGGGGACCTGGTATGTGCCCTGACTGGGAATCAAACCAGTGTCCCTTTGGTTCACAGGCTGGCGGCACTCAGTCCACTGAGCCACACCAACCAGGGCTTATCTGAAGTTTTGACACCTTTATGACCTATTCAAAAGCCTACCTTTAGAGGCCTCTATCATTAACCTGCCAAACTCTGATATCAATTCCATCTCCATCAAATCCTCAGGTTTGAGGTTAACTGGGTATTAACAACATTGCTTATGTGCTGACTTCATCACTAATTTTAATCATTTTATGTAAGTTTCTTCAGAGTTTTATTTCAATTCTGTGATGCCTTTACATACAACTTCCTTGAATACAATACCCTTCTAATCATTTACCCAGAAAATCGGTCAGCCTTTGAATTTCGCAGAAAAGTTGCTTCCTCTGAGGATACATTCCTGACCTCCCAGCCTCTCTATGCCACTGGACTTTGCTCCCCCCGTCATAATTGCACTTATCACATAATTTGTTTACCTTATCTCCCAAACCAGAGGAGAGCTCCTCAGAGGAAAAGAACTGCAATCCAATTAGCACATATCAGTAGGGTCTGATGAAAATGAAGATCCTAATATATACTTTAGAATTAATTCAATGAGTAAAATCAACTTAAAAAATCTCATCCATTTAGAATAATGGAGTCATTGTCAAGTATGACTTTGTAAAAACTCTAAGTTGTAGAATATTTTCATTAAGAAGCAAATACTTCTATTAGTGTGAAATATAGTAAATATTTTAAGACAAAACTAAAAACTTATGATGGTTAGCCATTAATATCTAGGCAAATGAACTTTAACAAGCTGAAAATACACATACAGTATAAATTACCAGATCATTCATGCAAAAGTTGTTAAATACCCCAGAAAAGTTGCTGATCTCTAATGGGAGACACACAGTGAGAGATTCCTTCATTTTCTGGGAATATGGCTTAAAACACTATTCATTTTGCTTGCATTCCAAAACTTTAACGATTGTTAAGTAAGTAATTATCATTTTTTTCAAGAGGTGTTACTGAGTTTCACAAGAAGAATCATATCCCAGCAAAAATGTCCATATAAAAGGAATTGTGTTAAAATTATTTTTCATGATTCTATATGGTCTAATTCTGTGTTTTGTATTTATAAAATGAGGGAAAAGCAAAATTTTAGATTGAAGCAAATTTGACCCATAGAAGATTTTTAAAAAGTTTTAGAGTCAGCCCTGGCTGGTGTGGCTCAGTGGATTGAGCACCGGCCTGTAAAGCAAAGGGTCACTGGTTCAATTCCCAGTCAGGGCACATGCCTGGGTTGCAAGCCAGGTCCCCAGTAGCAGACACATGAGAGGCAACCATGCATTGATGTTTCTCTCCCACTCTTTCTCCTTCCCTTCCCCTCTCTCTAAAAATAAATAAATGCAATATTTTTTTAAAAGTTTTAGGGTCAGCTATGAATCTATTTTTATGTATCCAGCTCTTTAGAGAATTAATTCCAATAAGGGATTTAAAAAAAGGAAAAACAAAGGCAAAATATAAACTAATCTATGGCCATGATTAATTTAAGACTTGTCAGGTCACTGATGAAGTTGTCCAAGCATTTGAAGACTTTTCACCTGAAATGTAAAACTATGTTGTTCTGTAACAAGTTGTCATTCCATATGAAATTTACTTGTTCATTGCGGGTATCTGGATATTGCTATTAGGGTACTAAGAGAAGAATAAACATACTTAAAGCTGCATGGAAAAGATAATTGACTCACTGAGGTGAATATTTTGTTTCACAGAATAGATTTTTTATCTATTCACTAAATAGCAATTTAGTTACAATGTCTTCTGCTTTACATGCTTTTTTTCAGTAGCGTGGTTATCAGCACATGAAAAAAAGATAGTATTATCACATTCTATTATTTATAATATATATTCAAAATAACCCATCAAAATATCTCTTAGCATATTTTAAAAAGAAAAAATCAACTATACAGGGAGAAAGAGCTTAGATTTTTCTTCCTTGGGAAGAGCGGAAGCTTAAGTAACATGGTTTTGAAATTCTATAACATCAGCCACTTTTCTTAGTACCTACTTTGGGTTGGGAATTTAGCATAGTTTTTGGCTTCTCCCCATATTTATTGTGTCCTTATCACATTTTTATTTTAACTTGTAATTAGAATTAGAATTTTTATGTTTATATTATATTGTTCCTGCAAGCTGTTGCAAATATGTTTTAATAAGTCAAATAAATAAATAAAATATGATTCTTACTTTTGCTGCATCTACTGATTTTATATACTACAATCACATCTATTTTTACTACTAATATTAATAATAATAATGTCTTTCTCCTGGAAAGCAATAATAATGTGAATGCTGTATCATATTTTCAAAAATCCAGAAACATAGTGGAAATAATAATTCAAATATAATTTTGATAGTTTCCAAAATCTAAAAGCTCTTTAGAAATAAGGATGAGTTTTATGTCAATTTAGAAATGATCATTGTCAATTTTTCCTTATTCTCCAGAATTTTTCAACATAAGCCCAAATCCTTTTTTGTTATTTGTTTGTTTATTTACTGTTGCAGATGAAAACATAAATCTTCACACACAAGGAATATGACAATAATGCACTACACTTGATACTCGTTGCACATTATTGAATTCTGTTCAAATCTTACCTTTTTTCCATGGAATCGTTTCATTTTAAAGCCTCATTATGTATTAATGAAGGAGAACTTCCCCAATCTGGCAAAGGAAATAGACTTCCAGGAAGTCCAGGAAGCTCAGAGAGTCCCAAAGAAGGTGGACCCAAGGAGGAACACACCAAGGCACATCATAATTACATTATCCAAGATTAAAGGTAAGGAGAGAATCTTAAAAGCAGCAAGAGAAAAGGAGACAGTTGCCTACAAAGGGGTTCTTATATGACTATCAGCTGATTTCTCAAAAGAAACCTTTCAGGCAAGAGAGGCTGGAAAGAAGTATTTGAAGTCATGAAAGGCAAAGACCTACATCCAAGATTACTCTATCCAGCAAAGCTATCATTTAGAATGGAAGGGCAGATCGAGTGCTTCCCAGATAAGGTCAAGTTAAAAGAGTTCATCATCACCAAGCCTTATTATATGAAATATTAAAGAGACTTATCTAAGAAAAAGAAGATAAAAAACTATGAACAGTAAAATGACCACAAACTCACAACTATCAACAAAAGAACCTAAAAAAAAAACAAAAACAAACTAAGCAAACAACTAGAACAGAAACAGCATCATAGAAATGGAGATCACATAGAGGGTTTATCAGTGTGGAGGGGGAAGAAGGAGAGTGGGGGAAAAGGTACAGGGAATAAGAAGCATCAATGGTAGGTAGAAAATAGACAGGGGGAGCTTAAGAATAGTACAGGAAATGTGGAAGCCAAAGAACTGATATGTACCACCCATGGACATGATCTAAGGGGAGGGAGCAATGAGAGTGGCAGGAGGGATGCAGGGCAGAGAGGAATAAGGGGGGGGAATGGGACAATTGTAATAGCATAATCAATAAAATATATTTTTTAAAAAGTAAAAAGAAAAAAACCTCATTAATTTATATAACTCTAGCTATTTATGTAACACTAGTAATAGCCTACATATGGTTATATACATATGCTTACATACTGCAGATTTTATTAAAATTTGAGGCAAAGGACATGAGGAGTTTTCTCACTTCTGGTATTTATGTCTTAACATAGCTCCATGAATTTATTTATATTTTTATAATTTCTTAATATACAGCCATAACTTCTTTCTAAACAATTAGAACATTTTTATGACTTTAATTTTTTTTTGTTCTTCCTCTGCCTCATCTAGAAGGCAGAGATAATGCCTAAGTTTTCCTTCATAATTAAGCAATTCCCTAACCGTACCTGGAAACTGATTAATCTCAGCTATCCACATGGAGATATTTACCTGACTCTATAGGAGAGTTTACATATATATAGAACAGCTTCACTTCTATTGCATCAGAAATGTTGTCCTTCTGGCAGATGGGGGTGGTGAGCAGCAGAACCACTGAAATAGTTGATGACAAACATTGAACTGGGAAAGGGGCCCTAAGATAAAGGTTCAGGTGCCGTCGGCTAGACAACAGCTGAAGGAAAGAGGAGTTATGACAACTGATTTAATTCCAGTGTCAGTCATTATTTTTGTAGCTGCCCTCAAAACCATGCATGTGTAAAATAATCTATACTTATCAAATCCATATTCAAAACCATATAAAAACCAGTTATATCTATCCTCCCTCACAATTCAAATGTTCCTGTAATGTAAATACCAGTTTA
>PVKM010036640.1:0-14727 GCA_004027735.1 Carollia perspicillata | reverse complement strand
GTGCTCAAACTGTACTCCAAGCAGCACCCCATCAGAAAGCCACCGGCTTAAAATGCTGGCTAAAATGCACGCTCCTGGCCTTACCCAGACCCACTGAACAAGAATATTAGAAGGTAAGGTTCAAGGTCTGTTTCTGGGGCTTAGCATGACTGCAATCATGTGCTAATACCACTCAGGTATTTTCTAGTGGAAGGCACTGTCTTCAGTTACAGGATCTTGAGGACTTACGACCAATCTGTAGAAAGTGTGGGAGGCTAGAGGTGGATGGGGGTGTATTTTCAAAAACAGCGGTTTTCTATGTAATGCAAAGGTCAATGTCTTTGGGTCATGCCACCTGAGTGTATTAATATATCCTACCTTCTCTAACTAGCCTGCACTTCAAATCTACGCCAGTTTAGGAACTCCAAAAATAGGATCACTGCTGCTGAGCTTTTGACATGAGATGTTGGTGTCAAGAATGTGACACATCTCTTTCAGGGGGTTTAACTTCCTCCTACATTCAATTATAATAATTGCACTTTATGCGGTGTTGCGGGGGGCGGGGGGCGCAAATGGCCAAATTAAAACTATGCAGAGCTCTGCTCCTTTTCCTCTTCCATACACACAACATTGGTCTCTCCAGAAAAAGTCCAGCTATTGTTAATATAATGAGAATGGTTTGAGCGTCATTGATATAACCCAGCAGCCAAGGAGGGTGGACTGGAATGCGCATGTGTGAACAATGACGATTTCACTGTATTAGTCAATGGGGGCAGTAGATGCCATTGAGTGAGCACGTGTACTGTGTGGCCATGGCATTCAAAATGATTGGGCAAGTGGAGCAACGAATCTGCACAAAATATTGCGTGAAGCTTGAACATTCCTCCACGGAAACTATTTGGATGATTCAGGAGGCCACAGCTATGGGCAACTGGTGATTGGAAGCTTCATCATGACAACAAACTCACTTATGCATCACATCTCGTGCAGAGTTTTCTGGCAAAGCATCAAATCACCCAGGTGACTCATCCCCGCTACAGCCCAGATTTGATGCCCTGCAACTTTTCCCAAAACTAAAATCACCTTTGAAAGGAAAGAGGTTTTAGACTGTTGATGAGAAAATTCAGGAAAATACGACAGGGCAGCTGATGATGATCAGGAGAACTGTGTGAGGTCCCAAGGTGCCTACTTTGAAGGCGTCATTGTTCTATGTACACTGTTTCCTGTATCTTCTATCCCCTTCAATAAATGTCTCTATTTTTCATAGAACATGGCTGGATACTTTCTAGACTTCCTTGCAGTCACACAACTACCTTATTTGTGTACAACATGGAGATTTTCTGCCACAAGAAGTCCTTAAAACAGATTTGAATGCTTTTTAGAATCTAGCTAAAAAGCTTTGAGAAACAGCCCTCTGTTGGAATTTTTTTCCAGAAATAGTTCTCATGTGGTACAAAAATAGTTCCCTTTGCTAAGGAGCATTAACATTTTCCAATTTTAAATGAAACCTGTCTATATATAACAATTTTATATATAAAATTAAAAGGGCTATCTTTGACTGCATGGACTCTGAGCAAATCTCATTAGCTGGTGCCCATCTCTCCTGCCTTACATTTTCTTAACAAATGAAGTCTGGTGTAACTGAGGCCAGTGCTGACTGATTGCATCTAGAAACCACAGGTGTGAGCCCTGGCTGGTGTGGCTCAGTGGATTGAGTGCCAGCCTGTGAACCAAAGGGTCACCAGTTTGATTCCCAGTCAGGGCACATGCCTGGGTTGCAGGCCAGGTCCCCAATAGCGGGTGTGCAGAGGCAACCACATATCAATGTTTCTCTTCTCCTCTTTCTCCCTCCCTTCCCCTCTCTCTAAAAATAAATAAAATCTTTTTTAAAAACAGAAACCATAGATGTTCGTGAAAATGCAGATCCCTGGGCCCTGTGTCTTATTAACAAAATCAGAACCTCAGGGAGTGAAGTGCCGGTAATCTGCATTTTAAACATGCTCCTCAAGGGACAGCGACCATTGTGATGTCCTATCCTACAGCATCAATGTCACAAACTGCTCAGTGGGAAGGTAGACTTGTTCTTGCCAGCCTTTGCGTTCACCTAAAGGCAGCCCAGTTCTCTGCAAGGCTGGGCGGCATGGTAAGAATCCAGTCTTTCCCTTTTGAAATATCTCACAGCATATAATAGTTTCTCGACACAGATATTTGTTTGGTTGTGTCTTCTGCTTTTAATGGAGAAAAGAGGGGTCGTGAAATTAGTGTTGACCCATTTTATCACTTAGCTGCCGGTGGGTTGACTTGCTCCTCTAGAGGCGCTCTGGCTCCGCCTCTGGAAAGCCAGGCCGGCTCTGCTCCTTGTGGCACAGCCGCACTGTCCCTGAGCCCACAGCCCACAACTTGACCCAGCGTCTGGGGTTTACTACTGCAGATTTTTATTTCACCTTCTTTATTGCCTAAAGACTCTGACCTCAGCCTGATACATGAATTCTTTCTGTAAGATAACTTACCTTGGCAGGAACACCTTGGAAGGTAAGTGTAACCCTATAGCTTGATACTATCGGCGGGAGGTGCTTGGAATCAGGCCCATTTTAATAAACCCTTCATAGCCCATGGAATTATTCAATATAAGTTTGGAAAAGCAATATCACAAGGTATTAGTGACTGAAAATTTCCTTCAGAATTGGAAGGGCTATGGGAACCCAGAGAAGAGAGAGACTAAATAATTCATACGGTCGCTTTTCATATTAATATCAAGAACTTCCATCATTATTATGAAATTTTAGGATTTAAGTTTAGGATCTATGTACTATAAAAAACATTGAATTTATTACTCTACGATGAGTTTTTGCATTCTATTTCCAGGCACCATCTAAAGCTATATATTTCAAAATAATAATGCTGGAGACACTACTGTAACCAAATAAAATTTTTTAAAATGTTCACTTTGAGTCAACCAGTTGACAGTGCCTTATTCCAATAAAAATCTCATTTTTGGCTTCCCTTTGTTGCAAGACTCTAGGCCTGGCTGGAGCTAGAGTTTCCCTTTCCTGAGATGGAATTTCCATGAAGGTCAGAGTTTATCCCTGCAGCAAAGGTCAGACAGGTCAGCAGTTTGGCAGTAGAATAAAGGGCTTGAGAGGGCCCGAAGAGCAAGATTAAAGGCAATATTAAAACACAATCTACAACTGAAAATGTAAAACAATTTAGCACAACAGTCACATCCATGATGCCAATTAACAGAAATGCTTAGAAACCAAAGAAAGGAAAATTGTTTCCTTGTGCTGCTTTTTTCCCAAGGATCTTTGAGTCTGCCCAGACACACCCAAAACATTTGGCTTGTTCCCAAAACTCCAGACTCTAGCATTGCTGTAAAAATAGCTGTGACCCAGAAGGCCTGAAGGGTGGCAAAACTCTGTTTCTGAAAGGGTCCTTGTTTGGCCTTGGCCTCAGGGATTTTTACATGTACAAACTCATCTGTCCACGTGGATGAATGCGGTCACACCAATAATCGCATTTACAGGGCACATAGTCACATGAGGTAAAAGTCTCTGACAGTGTTCACGCTTTGAGGGAAAAGAGAGAGTCATTCCAGATGTTGCTAGATAATGCTGAGCAGTTTCCATGAAAAGCTGCAGGAATGGCATTAGCTCACATGGAAATAATGTTTTAACTAGCTGGGAGTGGTTCCTGGAGCTTGCCCTGATCCTGCCCAGATCTAACCCACCCTGGGCCATTGCAAAAACTATTCCCAGGTATTGCACTGGTAGAAATAGTTCAGCAGAACTGTGGTAGAAATACCCTCTGGACAAAAAGACATGGCATTAGTCACTGCCAGCCTGGGCAGGGGTAAAAAGGCCTCTGAAGACCAAGAACAGAACTCTTAGGGCTCCCGGTCACAAGAAGTGCTGAGATAACACCACAGAGATAACCGGGGAGAGCAGTTTCTGAGTGAGTGGGTGGAATTAAGGACATATATCCGTAGTGAAGAAAGTTGTCTTCCTCTCTATGACCACTGGGTGAAATCTGCCACTGTTTGGTTGTATTTTTTTATTCCTTCTCTATAGCAAACAATATTAGTGACATGAATTTATCTTACATGGTTTCAGTGCTAATGAAATGTTGAGATTGTCAACTCAAATTAAAAGCTTGGTATTTCAGGGTGAATAAATATAAAAGGGTTCTTCGGAATTAGACTTCGAGCTTGAGGCTAGAGCTCCTAGAAAAATTGTCCAATGCCCCTCCCCTCAAACTCTAGTATTTATAAAACAAAATAGTGCAAAAATACTTTTAGCTGTACCTCTGCCTTTAACCATGTGATTGCTAAAACTGACGCCTCACTCCCGGCAGGGCCTGTCCAAGCACCCAGCACTGTGAGCACCTTGCAAAATGCAGCCTTAAAGAGACAGCGCTCTATGAGAGGAACTTCTTTTCTCATCTGGGTCACCATGGGCATGAAGTTCTTGACTTGAACAGTTAGGGGGGACCCATGAGATCTGTCTGTGTTGTAATTGAAGCAAGTAGGATACACAGCACGGACTTGGCCATGATACTCAAAGTTGGGCTACAACTTGCAAGTGGGTGATGCTGGCCTCCAGGTGGGAAGCAGAGGGAATCTACAGGTGAGAGGAGGGTTGCCTTGGGAAGCAAGAGACCATCTGAAGAACCAAGTGGTAGGGAGGTGGGTAGAGGGAAGAGAAAAAAACTTGAGGGAAAGGGTTAACAATAGAAAAAGATATGAAAGGTCTAGCAGGTCTGGGAGGAGGAGTATTTCTTTAAGCCATTAGTATGGTAGGGAATGGAGACGATAGAAGAACTAGGCAAAGAGCATGTGGTGGAACTTCTGAGGACACCATGTCCATGCAGAGGAACACAGCAATACCTAGAGGCCCTTTAACTTCCTTCCATCCATATGAGGAAAACGGCAGGTTTTGTAGGGATGTACAATAGGGCTCTAATGAGAACTAGATTCCATTTAGGGTTGTCCTGTAAAATACAGGGTAATATTGCATGGGATGGACATACATAAAACCATTATTTATTGTTCATTTAAAATTCAAATTTAACTAGGCATCCTGCATTTTTATTTGCTAAGTCTGGCAACCCAGATTCGGTTTACCGTGCATACTATGATTACTTATTACAAAGTGAACTAATGAACTATAATGTTTACATAGTGGGTGCTGACACACTCCTCCAGTTCTTTTTCCTCTAAGGCACTGGAGGACGGGGAGGAGATAACCTTTCGCTAGTGAGGCTTTGGAAACAGTCTCTCTTCCTCTCCAGTCTTGCTCCCACTGTATGTACCAGATGTGCTTCGTGAGCCACAAATCACAGCAGCTGTGCTATGGCGGCCCCTTGTTGTTTCCAGGCCATTATTGCTTGTCTTTATCTCCCTGTTGCATTTACTCTAAGTGCAGTTGTTCAGTACCAGGTCTATAAATCTTTATAAATTAACTTCTGCAGAAGTCTTTGTTTGCCTCCAGAACACTCTTCAAAAGGCTAAATAACCTGTACTCCTCATTAACTTAGGAAAAGCTGCATAAATCCGCATCCCATCCTTTTTCTGCACCACAAGCATTCTCTACGTGGTGTGGCTTCCCAATTGCTCGCTCCCCGCCTGCCCCCACCCCTGTGCAGGAGCCCAGGCCTCCTGGAGCTCATCCACACCTTTCAGAGGGTGTGGGGGGCTGTGGGGGGCTGTGGAATTTTGTTTCCATTTTCCATGTCATTGGCTGACAGTCTTACTCTCTGCAATGATGTCAACTGATATCTCCATGGGGATGATCAAAACCCATGTCTCTAGCTGTGATCTCTCAGTTCCAGGCCTACGCATTCAACTGGGAGCTCAACCCCGCCCACACCAGGATGCTTCATCAAAAGAGCCAGAAAAATATCTCGGACCCACTGATTGCAGGCCACTCCTAAAAATGTGTGATGGGAGGTGAAGCACCCTGCAACCACAGGGAGTAGTTTACACTGGAAAAGAAGAGTACTCTGCAGGTGGTCCCCCTGTCTGGGGACCTTTGAAGGATAAAAGGCTGTGGAGTCACGGAAAGGAGTTCCAATCTGCAGGGTAGATGCAGGGCAAATACCCCATTTTCAGGGAGGGTGGGTCAGTGGAGATTATCCGTGGTTCAGGAAAAGTAAGCAAAGCTGCCCCAGGCCTGATGGAGGACGGAGGGAGAAAGGGGGAGCTGTTCTGTGGAGGGTGGACGCCTGCATTAAACTGGAGCTGAGCCTGGCCGAGGAGGAGCTTTGCCTCCCTTCTTCTTTTACATGAGCTCACACTTTTCTGTTTCTCCACTGTCTTATGGAAGCTAACGTTTCATGGGTGGGTGCTATTGAACTTACAGTGAAGGACAAGAGCGGCAGCATTTAGCCAATAGCAAACCTGAGAAGGATGGCCGCCTCCCTGGGGGAAGCATCTGGAAAGGCACACTTGGTCAGTGCAGTGCATTGTTCTCACATTAAAGCTTCAGTTAGATTATTGACCAGGTTAGTTTTCCATGGGGTATAGGATTCGGTTTGCATTTCAAAATCAGAGTCCATTAAATTTGCATTGCAGTTGATTACCTTCCATTACTGGGAAATGTATGTGCTCTGACACCTCCTTAGTGCCAATGCTAAGAATACAAGTATAGGAGTTTCCTATTGATTTCATTGAATTTCACTAGGCATCCTAAACTCATATTTTATTTTAAGTCCCCATTTCAGCTCCTTGAAAAATTAGTACCACTACCTTACCAGTAACTACAAAGTGGGGCAAGTCTAGAAAACTATTATAAATTATATAGTGAACAAAAAGCAATTCAATGAATCAAGCTGCTTCAAACGATATTTCTGTCTAAGCAAATACACGATCAAATACTTTTGGAGGACAACTTTACTTATAAATGTATTTGGAAGTTAGGTTTTGTTTGTCACTTTTTCTCAAATGCCACCATACATCCATGCATGTTTTTAAAGCTATATTTCAGATCGATAACCTAGGGGTGGCACCATCAGATCACAGAGTCTGAGCTCAGGGAAACCATCTGTCTACGTTGCAGAAACATTTAAGAAAGAAAGAGTCCTGACTGGGGAGCTCAGTTGGTTTGAGTGTCACCCCGATACGCCAAGGCCATGGTCAGGGCACTTGATCTCTGGTCAGGGCACATACAAGAATCAACCAATAAATGCACGAATGGGTGAAGCAGCAGATCAATCTCTCTCTCTCTCCCCCCTCAACCTCTAAAAATCAATGAAAAAAGAAAGAAAAAGAAGTAATCATATGAATTACCATATGAAGTTAGAGTTGCAGAACTGGAAATTTCTCCCAATCAGCCCTGGCTTTGAGTAGTATAGATGAGTCTCCTCTTTAGGGCAAAAGAGAATGTTCCAAGATAAATGCGTTTCAAAGGAAGACTTCACAACTTCTAAACTTTTTTTAATCTGTCACTTGCAAGAGAGTAGGACTCTTAAAGGTTTTAACCACAGCTGTTAAGATGTGAAAAGTTCTTATTCTTTTTTTTTTTTGACTGCCACCCTGGAGAGCCAGTGACTCAGGATAAGGCTCGTGGAGAGAGGAGGGTGTTCGTGAGGCCTGATAAAAGTGTATGAGCATTCTGCCTTGTTTCTCAATTCCATTGTGAGCCACGGATTGTCTTTTTTGTTTCCTCAACCCTGAAGTGAAGTTTAACCAGACACAGGAGCCCACAGTAGAAGATGGGCACCGTGGAAACAAAACTTTGCCTCCTTTGACAGCATGTTTTACTGAGGCGAAGTGTGAACTGTGATCTCCCTGTCTCTCCACCTGTCCGAGGTGTGTAGAGTTCTAGAATAAAAGTGCCGCCTCTCAACTGGAGCCCCGTAGAGGTCACACACACCTTCCAGCTCCCTCTCTGTCCTTGAGCTCAAGGATCCATGCAGATGGCAGGAACCCTGAAGACACGTTTTTACAGCTTCGGGCTGATGACCCCAGGCGCTCCCACAGCCACAGTTCTTGCGTCACTGCACAATTCAGTGTCTCATAGCCAGAAACTGAAGAAGGAACCAGACAATCGTGTCCTGGTCACCAGAAGCAAAGGGTCCACCGAAATGCCTTTTGACACAATTGCGTTTTTCTCTGGAAAGGCTTACGTAGGAGAATGCAAGTTCTAGAGGCCAACTGGCCGTAGGTCAGGAGACAAGACAAATAATTGTCAAAGATCAGAACCCAGGCAAACTGGAGAGTCGATACAATAGAAGCTCGTCCAGTAGAAGGGCAAGATAAAAGTTACACAGAACCCAGATGCAGATTCGTCTTCGAAATGGCTCTCAACACTGGCAATACGTTAGAACCACCTGGGCTACGCTTTAATCTAATTCTAATACTCAGCCCATCTTCATACCTGCTGAATCCAAATTTGAAGCATGGAAGTCATTATATTTAAAATCCTCCCCAGGTGGCTCTAATTCTCAGTCAAAATTGAGAAGTGCCGAGTTAAAGATTTCTTAAATGAGTCTGACTGGGACAGCCTCCTGCCATGGACAAGAGCTTAACCACGGTAAGGAAGGAACGGGTTACACCTGGTTCGGAAAGAGAGTAGGAGCAGGCCGATGAAGGGAGAACTTGGTACAGATGCTTGAGCAGCTGTAACAACCCTGCTTATAAAACATGACTTTGGGCCCCAGGAAAAGGGAAGAGAACCTGATCCCCAGTCTGTGCATAGTCCTATTGCTGCTATTCCCTGGTCTACATAATCCCCTCACGGTGTTGAATGAATTCACTCCCTCAAGCGTCAAGCTTATCAACAGGGATCTTGGCACTGGGTCTCCAACCCTGCCCGCCCCGCCACCCTGCAGCGCCCAGCCGCTGCAGAGTTCCTGTCTATGGGTGGGCTCAGTTACCCACTGCTGGAGGTACCTGCATGTCTGCGTCACCCCTCCTCGTCTCTGTGGACACGGTCCAACACAAAGGTATTTCGGACCTGCACCACATCTTGCAGAAGCAAAATTTAGTAGCTAAATGTTTCCCTCAGAAGTATCTTTGAGCGGAGTACTAAACTCTTGGCACCTTATTTCTTGTCTGATTAGAATATGCTTAAAAGCAATAAATCCTATCAAAGCCATCTTGGAGAAGTTGGTAACCAAGAAGAGATGTATGATTTTCTGGCAAAGTTCAAAGTACTTAGCAGATATCCTGACTTCCTCTCAGCATGATTTGACCTATCCTCTAACCATAGACTCAGGTAATTTCTATTTCTATAATAATCCTCTAGGATTAGCGACTGTGAGTACTTTCCCACATGACTGGACCTATCCCGTCTGTCACTATTATACCTTCTGAGCATCACTCTGATTAAACTGGTCTAGTAGCTGAAGTTCTGTGTGATAACTCTGGAATCTATTTTTAAACCAATTGAGAAACCTCCATCTGTTTCGAGTGCTGATGTCAGCAATTTCTAGGTTAGGGGTATAATATATCCATCAGAGGGATGCTTCTGGCTGTAATAATATTCCCCAAATTGACCATTACGGTTTAAAAAAACAGCACTAATCAAATTAGTTTTCCTTTGACAATTATATTCTTTCGTGCTTCTCTCTTGCCTTCACTCTCCTAACCAGTGTCCTTAAAGAAACCATAATGCAACACAGCACCGCTTTCACATCACTTCTCACTGGAAACCTTGACTATGTCTATTAAAACAAAAGGCTTTCAAATGAGACTCCTTTTCCCTTTTTCTTCTTCTTTTTTTCTTCCTTTTCCTTCTTCTCCTCCCTCTCCTCTACTTTCCTTTTCCTTCCTTCCTTCCTTCCTTCCTTCCTTCCTTCCTTCCTTCCTTCCTTCCTTCCTTCCCTCCTTCCTTCTTCTAATGACTCAAGGTCCAGCATATACACAAATGCATACTACTCAGGGCCTGGCATTCCTGGTTTCTGCCAGAAATATCACAGCTCAGGCACTGGACTCTTCCCATTCTAGGAATGGTTCCTTAGAACACGAAATCTTTTTATTTTTTAGGGCAGTTCCCAGCAAAAATGAGGGAAAAGTATATAGAGTTTCCATACATAGCCTGCCCACACACGCACAGCCTGCCCATTATCAACCTCTTGCACTGGAGGGGTACATTCGTTACAATTGGTGAACCTACCTTGACACATCCTTATCACCTAGAGTCCACAGTTTACATCCAGGTTCACTCTTGGCAAATGGAATCATTTTAGCAAAGGGTTTTATGACACCTGCTCTATGATTTGGGCTCTCCTAGGCCTTACAAATGGATGCTTACCCCATCTCAGGGGGCAGACAACATGAGGGCAGGACCTCAATTCCGAAATCTGTGTAATCCCAACAGCCGTCAACATCCTGTTCTTGGAATGTTGTTATGCTCTTGTATGGACTTATATTTATTTAGCTTAAAGTTCTTGAATAGAAAAATCATACTTGTCTTAAAGTTCTGGAATTGACACAAGCATGACTTTATTTATCATCTTAATCTTTTAATTAAATTTATTGGGGTGGCACTGGTTAATAAAGCTACATAGGTTTCAAGTGAACAATTCTGCAATACATCAGGCATGAGCATGACTTCAAAAAAGCTACCGCGGGTGTTTTCATGACACCTTGAGGGAGAGCTTTCAGGACAGGGGTGATTGTCCTGCCTCATAGGTTGCAAAGTCAGCCAGTTGGCTGTACTGATATCCCGTAGGCAGTGCCAGGTACAGGGTATTCACCCCAAACCTGTAGTGCGACAGCATCAAAATGTGGGGTACCGAGTTACAAGTGTTGCCTAATAAGAAGAGTCGTGTTCCTGCTCCTTTTATTACATTTGGATCCCGGATGTACTTCTACAGCAGTCTCAGTTCCAACGCAAACATCTCGGTTGTGTGCGCTGCTTCTCCCGCCCGGCCGCACTCCGCGGACGCTCGGACACACCGCAGTCATTGCCGACTTCTCATGGTGCAGTTGGAAGAGGCCTCTGTTTTTAAACGATTCCAAAGGCTGGGTACATTTTAGAGGACAGTTTCTCAGGGAGCTCATGTGGAGCAAACTGTAGCTTATTATTTCATAACCCCTGAAACTCCTGCTAACACACTGAAGTCAGCAAATATCGTAACTTTTTGGACACTGGAATCTAAGACAAGAGGAGGGCAACTGGCACTTTTTTAAGTTTGTGGAAAAGTAGGTTTTCGTTTTGGAAACCATGAATAATTTAAGTGATCATGAGAGCCTGAAAATTAACCTTTCCAATTGGCCTGCCACAAGGAACAAGGGTCATTTCAATATAATCAAGAAGAGCATGTCTTTTTTTCCTTTTTTTTTTTTTTTTTTTGGTTTTCTTAAAAGTTAGGCTTGGTCAAGTAACTGTAAAGTTTTATTTTAAAACTTACCATTTTTGGAGGGTAAAATTAAGGGTGATTTTTCCCAGTATTTTTACTTCCCTGTATTGTCTTAATATCTTCTAGTAAGTGTATGCTGCTTTTATCATTTTACACTATATATGTATACATATATATACATACATACACACACAGAAACCTTATGGTTCTCATAAGACATATTAAAACTTTTCTTGAGTAGCATCATGCACTAAAAATAGCAGTAAGCAGGCTCATTTATTTTAGTGAGATTGCAAACCATCCTCAACCAAATTGGCCGTTCTCAATTAGCCTCCGCAGGCTACAGGCAGTAGTGTGCGAGTAAATGTCTAATGACCAGCTTTCCCAGGAAAAAAGAAAAGTTCTAATTTATAGCATTTGCTTATTTTCATGGTGGATTTCAAGTAACTCCGTGACGTCACCGAGTGCAGAGTGAGCAGACTGAGTTCGTGGAGCCCGTGTGGACCAAGGTGAGCATCTTCAACATGCCACTGGGACGGCAGGCCCGTGCACGCACATGCATGTGCGCACACACTCACCACCGGTGATGTGTTATAATGAAAGTAAATCTGACATGGACTCTGTAAACAGTCGTGGCGAAGAGGCATGCACGCAGTCATGGCACGTGTCCCTGGAGGGTAGGTAAAGCCTGGTCTCCCCTTCCAAGCACTCCAGCCGGGACTTTCTGAAAGAAGGCTGGAAGGAAGCACATATTCCTAAACCCTAGCAGCAGGGTTTGGTTTACCTTCCCACGGGTAATCGAGTAACAGAATCAGGGCTATGCAAAATGCTATGCTGAGGAGTGTCAGCAACAAGCTCACAGCGCCCTTAAGCTTGTCTGCGGGAGGGCAGAGGCGGCTTAGACTGGTCCCAGCACAGTCCGTATGTATGGAGCACAGCTTCTCTCAGCAGTGAAAAAGGTTTTCTAACATTTCTTGTGCCAAATCCCAAAGCCTCTGCTGCTGAAGGAGACGGCCGAGAAGGGAAGCCTGGAAGCAGCTACCTTTGAATTGTGGAATGGAGGACAGCAAACGCTAATGAACCACCTCCTGGGAGTGGGTGTTCCTGGTCAGAGTGCATATGAACCAGTCGAGAGTAGAGATGGAAACTGTACACTCTATGAGCTGTCTGCCCTTTTGGAACACGTACAGCTTTAGTGTTAAGAAAAGCCGGGTGACAGCCTGGTCCCACACATCGCCCAGGGTCTGCCCGCTCAGCCTGCCTCTGCCTCTGCATGGGAAGCCTTTGAGTCCTCTGATTGGTGCACGGCCATGCTGACCTAATCTCCTGGTCTCCAGATTTGGCTAAGGGACAAGTCTCTATTTGTTCTCTCCCTGTGACCCTGGGTAAGTAGCTAAGGCTTAGGGAGTACAGAAAGCTGTAGGGCAGAGTGCAAGCGTAGACTTCTTGAGAAAAGGGGAGGGAGGATAAAAATGATAGAGGACAGCTGAGCAGCCACAGAACACTAGGGCTTGAGCATCAACATTCACGATACATTATTTCTACCAGCTCATTTCACGGTATCACAGACAATCTCCGGTAGCCATGTGTCAGGTGACCCTGGGCCAGTCACCAAGTCTTTTGAACCTCTGTTTTCTCATCAGTGAAATATGGACTGTTACCCCTCCCTCGGAGAGAGGGTGTGCTTAATGGAGTAGTTAATGGGCAAGAGCTGCTACCACGCAGCCACACACATTACAGGCCTCTCTGAGTGTCAATATTATTACTACTCCCGACTAACTGACGCCAGGCTAAAAAATCATAGCCAACTTCATGTGACAAGGGACTCTTTAAGGACACGGAAATATGCTTTATTTCCCTGAGTTCTCATCTTCCTTCTCCTTCAGGCCTGTCATTTATTCTGAACCCTATTTGTGGAATCCAGTTATCAATCTATCAAATTATGATATCCTTATTTTCTTTTTCTTTTTTAGCCTTATGTTGATTCCAGACATGAGGACTGTGGGGAAGCTCTGGGAAGGAACTAGGAGAAAAGGCAATGCTGTCATCATTTTTACACACTGAAAAACAAAACCTAAAAATAACTCATGGATTATTCAGGAAAAGAAGATCTAGATTTGACAATCTCAGACTGTCGTTTTCATTTCTGCAAGACTACCATGCCTCCTACTGTTTTAACATAGTTTGTGAAATTTATTTTACACACTCCGGCAGCATCCTGACTGTCACGAGTAGTTTTTATTGCCATGCCATCTCATGCCAGGAGATTTGTTGCCGCTGAGAACATCTTCGGGGGATAACGTGATTTAATGACTACGCCTCTGTAAGTAAATATGTACGCACAAACATGTGCAAGAATCCAGCCTCTACAGCCACTTTCATGTTCACAAAGACTTTTCAACGTCTGAAAATCAGCCCACATCTCAGGACTTTTCTTTGTTCTTTCTGTTTGTCTAGTTCCCTCTACTGCTCTGATTATACACTCCGCAAAAGCAGCCAGTGGGGTCTGGCTGGCAGGCCTGTGACCACAACAGCTTTCTGCCCTGTGTGCCCCAGCCTGCCACAGGCCTGGGTGACAAGGAGGTGAGCGAGGGCACAGCTCACAGCCCAGCTGGCCAGGGAGAGAAAGGGTGAGCTCATTTCTTCCCTGCTCCCTCCACCCCTTAGCAGAAGAGGCTGTGACACCAGCAGCAGCTCAGGTTCCCAGATCCACATCCCCGCAGGCCTGGCTCTGCAGGATCTCAGGGCTGTGGTTGCAGCGGAGGCTGTCTTGCCCTTGCAGCCTTCCTCAGGGGCACCTCCTGGGTGACACCTGGGATCGGCTGGCCCCAATCAACAGACAGCTTTCTGACCCACACTTTTCCCCAGGGCACCCAATTAGGGCCTCGAGATGGAAAGGTAGATATTAGTGTAATTCCTATTTTATGTCAGAAAAGATGACGTGCACAACCAAATAAAGAGGGCGATGACAGAGCGCATGGGGGACATTTAAAAGTCTGCTCAGTCAAAGGCAGGTACGGAGGGTCTTAACTCACCACACGGTTCTGAGCGGGTGGGGGTTTTCGGGAGGGCTGGTCAGAACTGTTGCAGCCAGAGGATATTGTGTTAATTAGAAGCATCTTAGGATCTCCACCCTCTGCCCGTGAGAGGGGTGAGAGAGTGAGAGGACAGGAGGGCTTCACCCACTGTAGAAATTTCTCTCTCTGCTAAAGCTACACAGAGCCATTATCCACCCCCACCGCAGGGCTGGGGCAGATTAGCAAATGTTCTGAATCTGACGGAGCAGAGAACATGGCACCCCTCGGTGAGATTCATTCTCAAACATAGGCAATTTTCATTTTTAGAGGCAAAGATACCCTCCTTGAGAGTTGCACGATTAAAACCAGAGCCACTAGAACTATAAGGACATAGATAGCATCTACTAAAGGAGAAAATTGGTTTTTTTTT
>PVKM010036639.1:0-14723 GCA_004027735.1 Carollia perspicillata | reverse complement strand
CTGATTAAACTATAAGAAATGCACTGAGGTTTAACAGAATAAGTTACAAAAGGAAACTCCACAGTGCAAGCATAAAATAGCTGTCATATATTTTAATATTTTTGTTTTATGTTATTTATGTAAGAGTTTGGAATATAGGATTTATTCTTACACTTTTATATATACATTAAAATATATAAATAGGTAATAATTTAAGACTTAGAGCTTTAAAATATAGTTACCTTATCAGTATATTAAACAATGTATATATCATATTAAATTTGACCTATGAATGAACTGTTAGAAATTTCTTAAGAGAAAATATGGTGTATAGTTTCTTTATACATATTTTTATTTCTCTATCATATCTTGTGCAATTAAATAGTTGTGTGAAAAGCATCTTTTATCAAAATAAATAACTTTTAACCTGGCTGGTGTAGCTCAGTGGATTGAGTGCAGTCCTGCGAACCAAAGCATCACCGGTTCGATTCCCAGCCAGGGTACAGACCTGGATTGCAGGCCAGGTCCTTGGTGAGGGGCCCCCAAGAGGCAACCACACATTGATGTTTCTCTCCCCCTCTTTCTCTCTCCCTTCCCTGCTCTCTAAAAATAAATAAAATCTTTTAAAAATAACTTTTTCCAGACACACAAGAAATAGAAGACAAAAAAACTATTGTTTCAATATATTTCTCTAAACATCATTTTAACAATTAGAATGGATGATTATACATAAATATAAATACACACATATTTATTTCTATATAATATACAATATACACAATATACTTTAAGTGAGATAGATGCCATACAAAGATAACTACATATTTTGTTGTTCATTTGTTGCAACTTAAAACAGAATTCAGTTATGCTTATGAGTATTTTTGTGTCTGCTTTTTACTTAGAAACATTCAAGGTTTCCAAAATTCATTAACTGACTCATTTGTCTAAAATGTTAAAGTCAGATAAGAATTGGGAACTTATAATTTAGTTAATACATTTAATATTCTTTTTTTCCTTATTTTTTATTTTTTATTGTTATTCAAGTACAGTTTTCTGTCTTTTACTCTGGTCCCAGTCCACCACCCCCAGTGCTCCCCAGCTCCCTCCCATTTCCACCCCCCTTAGTTTCTGTCCATGTGTCCTTTATGCTTGTTCCTGTAATTCCTTCCCTTTTTCCCCTGAAATTCCCTCCCCTATCCCCTCTGGATACTGTCATCCCATTTTCTATTTCAATGTCTTTGGTTATATTTTGCTTGCTTGTTTGTTTAGTTGCTTAGGTTCCTGTTAAAGGTGAGATCATATGGTATTTGTCTTTTACTGCCTAGCTTATTTCACTTAGCATAATGCTTTCCAGTTCCATCCATGCTGTTGCATAGGGTAGGAGCTCCTTCTTTCTTTCTGCCGCATAGAACATTTAATATTCTTGATTGTAAGAATTTAATAAAATTTAAATCTTAAAAATACATCCATCATTATCATTTTGGTTATCACTCCATTTCATTATGTATATATAAATTTTAAGTTTATACATATAATTTTTAATTTTAAACCAGCTATGTAAATAGTGGTTAACTTATGTAATTTAAAAATCTAATATGAGAAATGTATAAAGTTTAAATGATGGGAAATTTTACCCTGGTCTTTACCTAACAAAAATACCGTCTTGCCATACTTACATAGTGAACTGATTTTTAAGCACTAAACCACATCCAAATCATTCCTTTCACCTTCAGCCAAATGCCATTGCTCCTTAGTGCAGAACTGTATAACAAAGGCTTATCATGTATGTAGGTATAAGTGTCCCTAGGAGAAACACCACTGAACTTTCTTCTTTCTTTATACATTCTAACAGCTTTGTTGAGGTATAATTTATATACCATGATATTTGCCCATTATAAATGTACAATTCGAATGACTTTCAGACCTTTGGTTCTTTCCTCATGGAGGTGTTTGAACTCTCCAATCTCTGCTTAAGCAGCATCCCACATATTTTAATGTTAGGTTCTGATTTCCATTGAGTTCAAAATATTTTCTAACATCCTTGTGATTTATTCTTTTGACACTTATTTAGAAATGTGTTGTTAATTACTAAACATTTGGAGATTTCATGGATTTCTTTCTGTTGGTTCCTAATTTGATTGTTTTAATTGGAAAATATGCTTTGTAGGATTTAGATCATTTTGAACATAGTGTTATTTTATGATTTAGCAATGATATATCTCAGAGAACATTACATGTGCACTTGAAAAGATTTGTATTCTGTAGTCACTGAGTGGAGTGTTCCATATACTTCATGGAGTCAAGTTCGTTGATAGTGCTGTTCAGTTCTTTCATATCTTTGTTAATTTTCTGTCCAGCTGTTCTACGAATTATTCAGAATGGGGTATTAAATTCTTAAACTATAGTTATTGAATTTTCTATTATTCCTTTCAATTCTATTCATATATTACTAGGCTATATATTAAGTATGTACATTTATAATTATGTCTTCCTGATGTGTTAAAATTGTATCATTGACCAGAGGGGAGTGGGGAGAGGAATAACAGAGGAAAGATGGGGAAAAGTCTAGTCAAGGAACATGTGTGAAGGACCCATGGTAATGGACAACAGAGTAGAGACTCACTGAGAGAGTAGGAGGTGGATAGGGCAGGAGAGAGCAATGGGTAAAAAATTGGGGCAACTGTAATTGAACAACAATTTAAAAAATCTGTCATTGAAATGTCCTCTTTGTCTATATCTTAATATCCATTGTATTCAATATAGCCATTCCATCTTTCTTGTGGTTACTATCTGAATATCTTTTTTTCAATCTATTTGTATCTTTAAATTTAATGTGTGCCTATTATAAACATCATATAGATCAACCATGCTCTCACATTGTTTGGCAGTCTTTGCTCCACGGTTGGAGTATCTAGATCATTTATATTTAATGTACAATGATTGCATTTATGCCTATCATTTTTTCCTTTGTTTTATGCACATACCTTGTAATTTTTACCCTTCATCTTTACTGACTGCTTTTTTTGGTCTAATATTTTTCATTCTAATATTTTAGTTCTTGGGGGTTGTTTTACTATATTTGTATCATTTTTAAGTGGCTACTCTAGGATTTAAAATACAACTCTTACCACAGTCTACTTTAGGTTAGTACTATCTTAATTCTACTAAAATATAAAAAAGTACTATATTGTGCTCCAATGTAACTCCATTTTTCTCTTTGTGCTATTATTATCTTTGATATTACATTGATATATTTTATGACAATAACACAGTGTACTATTGTTTTTAAAGACATTAAGAAATAAGAAATATAACTATATGTTCATTTATCAACATATTTATTTCTGGTGTTCTTCATTTCTTCTTTTGAGTACTGTCTGACATCATTTGCTTCCAGCCTGAAAGATTTTATACTTCTTATTAGGCATGACTGGTAGAAATGAATTCTCAGACCTTGTTTATCTGAGAATATCTCTATTTTGCTTTCATTTTTTTAATAGTTTTGTTGGATAAAGTTATTGGTACATAAGGTTTTTTTGTTTCTTTCTTTCAGCACTTGGAATATTTTATTCCATTGCCTTTTGGCATCAATTGTTTTTGATGAGGAGTCATCCATTAAGGCACTATTGCTCTCCTGTACATAATGAGTTATTTTTCTCTTGCTGCTTCCAAGACTTTCTTTCTGGTTTTGTCTTTCAAAAGTTAGACTACCACGTGTTAGGTGTGTGTTCTTGGTATTTATTTTACTTCATGTTTGTTGAACTTCTTGGGTGTATGAGTTAATGTTTTGTAATGTTTTAGAAGTTTTTAGCTACTATTTCTTCAAATGATTTTTCTTCCTCTCTATCTCTCTTTTTTTTTTCCCAACTACACTTACTTACATTCATTTCATGTTGTACCATGGGTCTCTGAAGCTCAGTTAATTTTTCTTATCAGGCTTATGCAAGTCTGTTTCCTAAAGAAATTTCTTACAAACACACAAGACCTAAATAAGCAGAGGAATTACAGAAGCCAGTGTTACACCAGGAAATAAATTCAATTAGGAATAATACATATCTGATCAGATAAAGAAGTACCAAAGGACCTCCAAATTAGAAAAAATAAAACAAAAAGTGCTTCATTGACTGTTAGAGCTTATTGTATATTAACTTTCTGCCCAGCTATAGGCAATTTGGTACCTTAACAGATAGACACACAGAAGATCTCATTGCACATTCTTATTGAGCCAAGGACTCCAGTCCAAGGCAGTAAAAGCTTCAGGTGGTTTCAGCTGAACCTTGGTGGACATCCATTTCTGTCAATGCCTTATAGGCAAAGACCCTAAGGAAACACCTGGAATTTAACATCTGGCTTACTGATTCATTAAAATGATTAAAACACCTACCCTAAGGAACTACTAGCCATCACAGGGATAAAGTATTTAAAAAAAGATGTATAGGAGTGGTCTTGTGTAAGGACGTCTGAAGAAGATTCAAGGGAGCAGGGCTTTGGTCTGCATTGGATGCTATCAGGAAGCGGGGGTGACTGCATGATTAGGCATCTTCACAAATCTGACCAAGAAGGTGATGGCACGGTGAAGCTGATCCTGTGATTGGTTTAAAAAACAAAAACAAAAACAGCAGCTATTCATATTCCAACCAGGAGAGAAAATGGCCATTTTTGTGGTTTAAGCAATTTTCATGTTTTTGTTTTTACTCGGTATGATTATACAGTGATTATTTTCTCTTTTCATTATTATCACAAAGTGGTATTTAATGTTATTTTGTTTATGGTCAATAAGGGAACACCACTGTGTAGTTGTGAATATCAGGCTACCTCCTGGCAACACTGAAAGACAATAGTACCAGACCAGCTTTCAGACGTGTGGGGCTGCTTTTCTATTTCCCATTGTGAAAACCCAGGAAAGACATTTTAAGGATATGGCTTAACAAGATGCTGAGTTTGGTTGGAAGGCCATCAGGTACCCACAAGTGAGGACAGGGTTTAAATGGATGAACATTTTCTCGTTGATGAGATCACGCTGGCATTTGTAGGGGAAAAAAAACATGCTATCAGGGGCAGTGTGAAAAACGTCACTTCTCCCCAAAAGAGTCTAGGCTGCTCTGGGGGCTATAGATGTGGCACAAGAGGGCCCAACTCAGAGGTCATTATTTACTAAAAATTTTTGATTACTCACTTACTGAGGTAAAAGTCCAAACGTCCCTTTCCAGAAGAGGAAAACCTCACAAGACGGGACATCTTGGGTGGTAGAAAACTTCCCTACGTTTAATGTGAAGGCCAAGGAGGCCCCTTGGCTGACATGCCATTTTTATGAAAACACTTGATGGGAATATATATGTTCCTAGAGTTGGCCAAAAAGCTAAGCTATCTAAGGGTGTATTTTCTAAGGACCTCTCTCATTCTCTTTGCATGAAGAGCTCTTTCTGCAGTCCAGGCTACAATTAAAACTATGTGAGCTTTCTTATTAAGAGTACTGATGTGGAATTTGTAGAATACTTGAATACTTAGTTTTTTATAATTTCTCCTCCAATGCCTGAAATTGATCATTGTACTTTAGATATCATCTGATCCTTCATTATTTCACTTTTCTTTGTAATTTTTAATTTTTTGAAGCACCATGCAGAATTCTTATAAAAATACTATAACATAGTGTAAAGAGTTGCTTGGATATATCTTAATATGTTTATCTTCTGCCTTCTTAAAAAAACATATCTTCTCTTTATAAAGGAGATATGTCAGGAATAAAATAGCAGTCATCGTGTGCTCGGAACTCTTCCAGTGAGTGGTATATCTCTGCATGTTCCAGTACCCACTGGTTTCCTCCTACCAGAAAAGCCCCTTATCTACATTGGGCTCTGCTGTCTTCAAAGAGGTGCCTCTTATGTAGTCACTTTCTGATTTTTCAAGGTTTCATGACATCAATTTCTCCTAGCAGTTGAGTGACCGGCAAGACACTTCCTTGCCTTGAAGGCTTCTTACTCTCCTTGGGGCCAGGGGCTTCCCCAGTGTTAAATATGCCAGCACACAGGCCACGTATTTGGGATCTCCCTCCAAAGCAACATCTGCAACCTCTGCAGGAATTTATTAACAGCAGTACCTTTGTGGTATCACACACTAATGCTAGGTTAGCTATGTCTTCCTCTGTCCCCTCTTCAAATTGGCCTTGCCATGAAGCTTTAACTCTTCCCTCTGACAGGACACATTTCTCGCCTGGAGAGTGATCCAGAAAACTTACATGTCCATACTGTCACAGTAATCTAAGCCTTTGAAGCTGCTTCGGGGACTCTAGGTGGACAGGACACACAGGGGAAGAGTACCTAGTAAGCCAAGGATGCTGGGTGGATGGACCAATGCAGGACTGCGGTAGCCAGGAACCAAGAGGAGAAGTTGGGGAGTGTGAGTAAAGGAGTCGGTGGCCCACAGTCTGAGCCTGAAACCTGGGAATGAATGTGGATGAGAGGGGTAAAGGGTCCAGGAAGGAGAAGGAGCCCAAATGCCATCCTTTCACGTCTGGCTTCTCTCTCTTGGTCTTTCAGGCTCTGGCAATCCACCTCTTATCAACCCCTTTTTCCTGCCTGGCGAATCCCAGGATATGCTGTGGCAGCTCACAGTGAGACCCTTACGACCTCACACTCCCCTCCCCCAATTAAGAGTATATCCCAGGAGGTCCCCTTGAGCTGCCCCTGCTCCAGAGAGCCACATCCAGCAAAACTTGTCTCCTAGCTCTTGCTTCCCTTCCACCCATCTCATGTTCATCCATTTACTACAGAGGTAGATATCCCAAATTTTCATGAGCCAATAGCTGGACACAGTGGTGAGCTGGGTCTGAGAAGCCAAGCAGACAGGCTGCTGAGAAGCACTAGGTCTGGGTCAAAGATGTGGGACCACCCAGCAGCTGTGACTCTGCCCCAAACATTTGAACCTGCCCCTTTAAAGCATCCTCCAGCACACTCACAGGGGTTTCCATGATGACAGTAAGCAAGTTTCAGCTGCTTTAAATCCCAAATCCACAGATCACACTTATTTAGGCATTAATTTCTCCCAAAAGATAGGGAGCTTCTAGACATGATATTTAGTTCATTTTCATAGCTTACACAAATCATAGAAAGTCATACTGCTCCATACTTAGATTGCTTTCAGTATTTATTAGAATTATGCAATGAGTCTATGTCATTATATTCATGATCATTCATGATCTTCTGTATCCAAGAAGCCTTTTTACACAGGCAGTCTTTTTCGGGGTTCAAATCAAAATGAAAGATTGTGCTGTTTTTATATTATTTTGAGTGTGTCTTTTCCTGGTGGGAACTCAGTAGCCCGGAGTCGAGTTAATCAGAAGTTCTGTTCAAAGTAAGGTGTAATCATTGATCCCTCCAAGACTACTTTCTTAATTTATTTTTTACAATTTCTCACTCCCTTTTTTCTAACTTCCCCCAAAGGAAATCATTATGTATGTAACATGTCTTTCATTTTATATCAGTTCATATAAAATGTGTGTGTTGTAAAGTGTGCATATATTTTAATTTTAGTGAATGCTACTGTGTTCTATCTCATTTTGTTTCTTCTTTTAGTCTTAACTTTCTCTAGACCACACCAAAAAACATAGGCCTTGCTGGCACATTAGTATTGTTTTTTTTTTAAGGACCCAACTAGATTTGTGGTTGGCAATGACTGCTGGCATTCCAGATCTGGCCCTGTGCTTTTTTATGAAAATACATTTTACTGGAACACATTCAAGCCCATTCATTCCTGTGCTATCTATGAATGTTTTCATGCAACAACAGTCAAGTCCAGTAGTTTCCACAAACCCATATGACCCTCAAAACCTATTATATTTACTATTTGACCCTTTACAGAAAGTTTGCAGACCATGAACTAGATGATCCACTACATTACCATATTTTCATTTTCCAGAATTTTCCCTTTTCTACTGCCATTTTTACTAGGGGTGATTCCAGCTAATAGAAGAAGACAAACAAGCAAACATTTACCCTGACAGCAGAAATTTTTCTGATAGCAACTTTCCACTTCAGAAACCCCATTTGTGGTTACGTGACAAGGCCCCGGCAAAGGCACAACCTATCACACATTGAAAATGCCCTTTCAACAAGCTCAATGTTAGTTCCTGTGGATTTTATGGGCTTGAACAATTAAGCTAGAGTGCCTAAAACTACTTTTTAAATCAGTCATTTAGCTTATGCACAGTGGAAAAAGAAGCTTATCTAAGAACTGTTTCCCACTCTTTATTAAGTGTTCTCTTATATTTCTTAATATTAATCATCAATGGCAAATGTTATCTGTATTATAGATTGCTATAAAAGTCTCCAGGTTTGGGGAAAACATTTAAAAATACAGAAGGCACAAACATTTAGGGATTAAAGTAAGGCTAATGAGTACAAAGGACCCAAAGCTTTAGCATCAAACAAAGGTCTTTCAGAATATTGTTACTCTTTGTCTTTCTATCCTGTCTAGGCAGCATCTCTTATTGAGTAGTTTAATAAAGTCTCAATTAACAGGGGTTATGTCACTGTGCAGTACAGTGCTAGGTGCATAATAGTCACTCATTAAACGTCTGTTGGATAAATGGGTGGGCTATGATTGGTGCTTTCAGTTGAACTCCATCCCTATAGACATCTTAAATATTGAAAATACTCCCAAGGGTGTTCAGTGATGGGGATCCAGACTACAGCATAAAAATAGTCCAGACATAAATGAACATTTAACCCTGCTAAAGATCTTCACTATGGCCATAGACTAAGGGAGGGTTGCACCATTGGGCAGGATACAACAAAAAATCAAAATGACTAGCTTCACTGCAATCTTATTTACACTCTGTGCAATCAACTTCAAGTAAACTATTTTGCCATTATTAATCCTATCTGTAGGTAATTGCCACATGAATTTCACAGTGCATTTACATTTCACGTATCTTCAAGTCCTTCACAAGGAATCAAACTGAATCAAAACTTACTATTTAAAACACATATTCAAGCCAAAGGGCCACTTTAACAAATAATGTTTTCCAGTAGATATATAAAAACTTGGTTCAAAATAATGCTATTTATTCTTTACTCTTGCTATTTGTTACTTTTTATTTTACTATGCAATATTTAACATTTTCTGGAAGACATAAAGAATGACACAACAAACACACATTTACACACTAACCAACTCGACAAATGAAACATTTTCAATCCAACTGAAGTTCCTAGTGATCTTACCCCTGGTCAATGTCAGACTTTCAAAACTGGGTCTCAAAATCATTATTGAGTACTTCTGGCCAAGATGGAGGCGTAGGTAAACACATTGTGCCTCCTCGCACAACCAGAAGAAGGACAACAACAAATTTAAAAGCAAAAAACAACCAGAATTGACAGAAAATAGAACTCTATGGAAGTCCAACAACCAAGAAGTTAAAGAAGAAACATTCATCTGGAATGGTAGAAGGGCCAGAGATTGGCAGCCGGGGCAGAGAGGACTCACCGAAAGGCAGCAGCTAGAGGACTGGGGCAGGCAAGGCAGCAGCTCACAGACTGGGCGAGGGGGTGGCTGGAAGACTAGGAAGTTCCACATTAGTGTGCAGATAAACTAGGAGGAATACCTGGGGAGTGAGATAGACCACACGACCCAGGGTTACCGCAGGGGGAAATAAAGCCTCAAAACCTCTGACTGAAAAAATCCTGTGGGGGTTGTGGCAACAGGGGAAGTCCCAGCCTCATAGGAGAGTTCATTAGAGAAATCTGTAGGGTCCTAGAGCATACACAAACCCACCCACACAGGAATCAGCATCAGAAGAGCCCAATTTTCTTGTGGGTAGCAGAGGAAGTTACTGAAAGCCAGGTTAGAGCCCACCAAGTGGCATTGTTCCCCTTTGGACCTGTCCCCTACATACAGTGGCACAACACAACAATGTGGGCTGCCCCAACATGACAAATACCTAAGGCTCCACCCCTTATACATAACAGGCATGCCAAGACAAAAAAAATGGCCCAAATGAAAGAACAGAACAAAACTCCAGAAAAAAATACAACTAAGCATTGAAGAGATAGCCAAGCTATCAGAAGCAGAGTTCAAAACACTGGTAATCGGGATGCTCACAGAAATGGTTGAGTATGATTGCAAAATAGAGTAAAGTGTGAAGGCTATCAAAAGTGAATTAAAGGAAAATGCACAGGGGACCAACACTGACAGGAAGGAAACCAGGACTCAAATTAACGGTTTGGAACAAAAGGAAGACACAAGGAGTCAACTAGAACAGAATGAAAAAACAAGAATCAAAAAAAATGAGGAGAGGCTTAGGAACCTCTGGGACAAGTTTGAACATTCCAACATTTGAATCATAGGGGTGCCAGAAGGAGAAGAGGAAGAGCAAGAAATTGAAAACTTATTTGAAAAAAATAATGAAGGAGAAATTCCCCAATCTGGTGAAGGAAATAGACTTCCAGAAAGTCTAGGAAGCTCAGAGAGTCCCAATGAAGCTGAACCCAAGGAAGCACACATCAAGGCACATCATAATTACACTAGCCAAGATTAAAGGTAAGGAGAAAATCTTAAAGCAGTTAGAGAAAATGAGAGAAATTCCTATAAAGGAGTTCCCATAAGACTATTTAGCTGATTTCTCAAAAGAAACCTTACAGGAACAAAAGGTCTGGAAAGAAGTATTCCAAGTCTTGAAAGGCAAGGACCTACAACCAAGATTACTCTATCCAGCAAAGTTATTTAAAATGGAAGGGCAGATAAAGTGCTTCCCAGTAAGGTCAAGTTAAAGGAGTTCATCTTCACCAAGTCCTTATTATATGAAATATTAAAGGAACTTATCTAAGGAAAAGAAAATAAAAAACTATGAACAGTAAAATGACAACAAACTCAAAACTATCAAGAACTGAACCTAAAAAAAACAAAAGCAAACAACTAAAGCAGGAACAAAATCACAGAAATGGAGATCATATGGAGGGTTATCAGTGGGGAGGGGGAGGGGAGAATGGGAGAAAAGGTACAGGGAATAAAAAGCACAAACAGTAGGTACAAAATAGACAGGGGGAGGTTAAGAATAGTATAGTAACTGTAGAAGCCAAAGAACTTATATGTTAGGCCCATGGACATGAATTAAGGGGAGGGAATTCAGGTGGGAGGGGGTGCAGGGTGGAGAGAAATAAAGGGGGGGATGGGACAACTGTAATAGCATAATCAATAAAATATATTTTTAAAAATTAAAAAATATTTGTTGAGGTAAATATATATTCATATGTTAATTTTTACAACAATTCAGATAAGAAAGAGAGATCACAGTAAATTCTGCCTTAGAAGTGTGGATGAGTAAGGAGGTCACAGAGGCTGGAAGCTGAGAACACAGTATAATGTCTTAGAGAGCCAAATATTACTGATTGTCTGGCATATGGCTGTTCAAAGACTAGACCACACACCAAATAAGTCTTTGTTTTTCCAGTGCTTATAGGTTTATTAAACACTGAAAGGAAAGTCTGAACTAAAAATCAGAGCCTGGAGAAGTGTCTATTCAGGTCCTTTGCCCATTTTTAAATTGGACTATTTGTTTATTTGGTATTGAGGTTTATAAGTTATTTATAAATTTTTGGTATTAACCCCTTATTCAAATGTATCAGCAAATAAGTTCTTCCATTCAGTGGGTTATTTTTTTGTTTTATTGATGGTTTCCTTTCCTGTACAAAAATTTTTAGTTTGATGTAGTCCCATTTATTGTTTTCTGTGTTCCCATTGCCTGAGGAAATATATAAGAAAAAAATATTACTGATTTTACTGCCTATTTTTTCTTCTAGAATTTTTATTATTTCAGGACTAACATTTAAGTTTTTAATCCATTTTGAATCCATTCTTTTGTATGGTGTAAGAAGACAGTTTAGTTTCATTTTTCTGCACCTATGTTTCCAATTTTTTCAGCATCATTTATTGAATAAACTATCTTTAGCCCATTGTATGTGCTTGCTTCCCCTGTTGAATATTAATTGATTATAAAGTGTGGATTTATTTCTGAGCTCTGAATTTGATTCCATTGATCTATGTGTCTGTTTTTATGCCAATACCATGCTGCTTATATTATTATGGCCTTGTAGTATAGTTGGGTATTAGGTAGCATGATTCCTCCAACTTTGTTCTTCTTTCTTAGGATTTCTGTTACTATGCAGGGCCTTTTGCGGTTCCACATAAATCTTTGAAATATTTGTTTCTAGTTCTGTGATATCTTGACAGGAATTGTGTTGAATCTATAGATTGCTTTGAGTAGTATGGACATTTTAATGATGTTAATTCTTCCTATCCATTAGGACAGCATATGTTTCCACGTATTTGTATCTTCTCCTATTTCTTTCCTCAGTGTCTTATAATTTTCTGAGTACAGATCTTTTATATCCTTGGTTAGATTTGTCTCTAAGTATTTTATTATTTTTGAAGTGACCATAAATGGGATTGTTTTCTTAATTTTTTAATGATTGTTCATTACTGCCATATAAAAATACAACTGATTTCTGGATATTAATTTTGTATCCTGCTACTTTACTGAATTTATCATTTCTAATAGTTTCTGGGTAGAGCATTTAAGGTTTTCTATATATGGTATCATATCATCTGCAACTAATGACAATTTTACTTCTTCCTTTCCAATTTGGATGCATTTTATTTCTTCTTCCTGTCAGATTTCTATGGCTAAGACTTCCAGTACTATGTTAAATAAAACAGATGAAAGTAAACATCCATGTCTTGTTCCCAATCTTAAGGGGAACACTTGTAGTTTTTTCCCACAGAGTATGATGCTGGCAGTGGATGGGTCATATATGGCCTTTATTATGTTTAGGTATGTTCTCTCCATTCTCACTTTGTTGATAATTTTTATCATCAATAAGTCCTGGATTTCATAAAATGTTTTTTTCTACATCTGTAGATATGATCATGCAGTTTTTATCCTTCATTTTGTTTATGTGGTATATCACATTTATTCCTTTGTAAATGTTGCACCAACCTTGCATTCCCAGAATACATTTTTTTTATGTATTGTACTCCATTTGCTAGCATTTTGTTGAGGATTTTAGCATCCATGTTCATGAGGGATATGGCCTATAGTTTTCTTTCTTTGAAATATCTTTATCTGGTTTGGAATTCGAATAATGCTGGATTCATAAAATGAGCTTGGGAACCTTCCCTTCTCTTTATTTGTATTACCTTGAAAAGGATAGGTGTTAGTTCTTCTCGGAATGTTTGGTAAAATTCACCTGTGAAGCCATCAGGTCCAGGCGTTTTGTTTGTTGGGAGTTTTTTTATTACTGCTTCAATTTCACTAGGTATAATTTATCTATTCAGATATCTGATTCTTTCTCATTTAGTTTTGGAAGACTGTATGTTTCTAGGAATTTATTCATTTCATTGAGGTTGCCCAATTTGTTAGAATGTAATTGATCATCACATTTTCTTACATTCCTTTGTATTTCTTTTGTGTCAGGTGTTATTTCTACTTTTCATAATATATTTAATTGATTATGCCATTACAGTTGTCCCAGTTCCCCCCTTCATTCGCCTCCACCCTGCACATCCCCTCCTATCCACATTCTCCACCTTTAGTTCATGTCCATGTGTCATAAGTTCTTTGGCTTCTACATTTTCCCACACTACTCTTGCCCTCTCCCTGTCTATTTTCTCCCCACCATCTATGCTACTGATTCTCTGTACCTTCACTCCCCCCTCTCCTCCTCCCACTCCCCTGTTGCTAACCTTCCATGTGATCTCCATCTGTGTGGCTCTGCTCCTGTTCTAGCTGCCCACTTAGTTTGCTTTTGTTTGAGGTGTGGTTGTTAATAACTGAGTTTGCAGTGAACTGTTCATATTTTTTATCTTCTTTTTCTTAGTAAGTCCCTTTAACATTTTATATAATAAGGGCTTGGTGATGATGAACTCCTTTAACTTGATCTTATATGAGAAGCACTTTATCTGCCCTTCCATTCTAAATGAAAGCTTTGCTGGATAGAGCAATCTTGGATGTAGGTCCTTGTCTTTCATGGCTTCTTTCCAGCCCCTTCTTGCCTGCAAGATCTCTTTTGAGAAATCAGCTGTAGTCTGATGGGAACTCCTTTGTAGGTTACTGTCCCCTTATCTCTTGCTGCTTCGAGAATTCTCTCCTTCATTTTAATCTTGGGTAATTTAATTATGATGTGCCTTGGTGTGTTCCTTTTTGGGTCCACCTTCTTTGGGACTCTCTGAGCTTCCTGGACTTCCTGGAAGTTGATTTCCTTTGCCATATTGGAGAAGTTCTCCTTTATTATTTGTTCAAATAAGTTTTCCACTTGTTGCTCTTCCTCTTCCCCTTCTGGTACCCTTATAATGTGAATGTTGGAACCTTTAAAGATGTCCTGAAGGTTCCTAAGCCTCTCCTCATTGTTTTGAATTCTTGTTTATTCATTCTTTTCTGTTTGGTTGTTTCTTCCTTCTGGTCCACTCCATTGATCTGAGTCTCAGTTTTCTTTCCATCATCATTGCTTCCCTGTGTATTTTCCTTCATTTCACTTACCATAGCCTTCATTTGTTCATCTAATTTGCGACCAAAATCAACCAGTTCTGTGAGCATCCTGATCACCAGTGTTTTTGAACTGTGCATCTGACAGGTTGGCTATCTCTTGGTCACTTAAAAGTATTGGCTCTGGGGCTTTGATTTGTTCTTCCATCTGAGGCATAATTTTTTGGTCTGGTCTCACCTGTTATGTATGAGGTGCAGAGCCTTAGGT
>PVKM010036638.1:0-14734 GCA_004027735.1 Carollia perspicillata | reverse complement strand
AGTTCTCTGGAGGCATCTTCCCAGGGAGAAGGAATTTACCAGTGCCTCTTAGGCTCCTTTATTTCACAAAGGGAAAAGAAGAAAAGTCCATTCGAATGACATCTGACCTCTTGCTCATGTTTTCAGGTACGGCGATTCTAATTCCTCATGCTGGAACTGGTCTGTCCGGACCACTCTCAGGAATGGGTCCCTGTCGTCCTTCTGATGACTGTGTTGTTTTATTAACACCCACAGCAGAGACGCCATTTTCTGGAGTGGGGCATTGAGAGTGGGAAAAACAACATGGAGATCGAGTATCTCCTCTTATAAAAATTACACTGGTCAGAAAGTTTACAGGTCTCTGCTCAAGAAAAACCCAGCCCTGTTTCCGTATGTTCTGACGAAAGCGACCTCCCGGGGAAGGCGTCCTCTGTGCCTGCCCAGTGCGCCAGACCGTCTGCGCTCCTTCTCGGGTACATGCTTATGTCTCAGCCCTTCGCTGAAGAGCTCCCATTGAATGAATATTAGTAAACTCATGCAGTGTTTGTGAGACCTAAGTCATCTTAAAACTAACTAAAACATCCAGAGTGCTGTGAAGGGGAACCAAAAAAGTTGTTTCCACTTAAGCTCCTGGTGGGAACAGTTTTCCACAAAAAATGAACTACCTCTAAGCAGTTTCTGCAACACAGAAGGGGCCTAAAGGGGCAAGTGCACTTCGGAACCATGACGTCGTGAGCTGCTGTGGGTTCATGGGAATTCACAATGGTGCTGGGTAGAGTCGCTGGGGTTCGGTCCAGGGAGCCGTGGTTGTGGGCTAAATGCAGGTTGGCGTGATCTTCGGTCAGCAGACTCGGGTCTCATTGTGTATCCAGCAGCAGGCTCTGGGCACTTTACCTTCCTGGGATTCTAAGACATTTGAAATACTGGCTAAAGTGGGTGGATGGTGATATCTAACTGTCGGCCTTGAGAACACCAGAGGATGGTTGTCTACCCTCTGCCATCTGCTCCTATGACCAGTAGGTAGGTTTCTTTGTCAACTCTACCCTCCCCGCACCTCCATTGGTCTTGGCGATTCTGCTTACAAATAGGGTAGGTTCTCAGTCAACAAAGGAAGAGACCAGGGAGCCTTTATTAATTTATGCTTTTAAATTCATCCTGTTACCCTCATGCACTGAGGCAGGCAGGGTCTCTCTCGAGATAGAACGGTTCAGTATAGAAGAGTCTTCCTACCCTGCTCCTTCTGACACTTCCTGAGTGGTTCATTCCTGTTAGCAACAGACAAGGATCCCTTGAAAACCTCAAAGAATTTTGGCTGTCTTCATCATTGTTGAGTCACCCAGGGTGACTGGTTGATACCAGCTGGCTGGGTGCAACCCAGAGAGGGCCACCCACTCACCAGCATCCTTCCTCTTACACAGTTGTTTGCACTCCCTGTCTCCATTTCCACATGGGAGCCGGAGTCCTTTCTCTTCATGGAAAGTGAGTGCGATTTCTCCACACCAGTGGATTTTAAAACTCTGTGTGTTTGTTTAAATAGACATTTTTAAAAAATAAAATGTTGTAAAGAACTCTGTTTTGTCAGATGGTTGAAAGTGGAGCTGCTTTGTGAGAAGCTTGAATGAGGAGATACTGAGCTCTGCTCTGGGCATCCCTAACACTCCGAAGGCACTGCTTCCGTGAGTCATCCTCACTAAGAATTCAGCGTATTCTCTCCCCTTTTCCATGCTGTACACGAGCGTGCATAGACACAGAGACACACATGAGCATACCATAACAAGCAGGACAGTGTACTAAGCCATACGATTAGTGGGGTGCTACCCACCTGCCTCAGTCCTGAGTTGTCACTGCTGTCAGTTCACCAGGCAGTTTAGGTTGTAAACTTGAGTTTTATCCAGCAGAAATCAGACTCCTTTTGCTTTCTGTGCACTATTAGGTTTTTGTTTTAGTAATTTTAAAATAGTAGATAGTATTTTAAAAACCTTACCAGGCATAGGACAACATTGTAGAAGTTTAGAAGGGACATTCATCTTGTCCCTCTGCACACACAGACACATGAGTTGTGCGGACACCTGAGTGAACACGCAGAGGCCAGGGAGCTGAGGTGTAACTTGTCTCAGGTCTCACAGTGAATGATGAAGCTGAACCAGTAACTCAGCTCTCGTGACTCCCACAGACGTCCTGCTGTTCCAGAATGCCATTGCCATGTGCCTTCCACACTGACTGCTGTGTGTGATCGCAGTATGGCACCGCCACCACAGACCTTTCCCAGGGAGGTGCAGTGAACAGTTCACAGTGTGGTGTCTGCAGTCAGACGGCCTGGGGACACATCGCAGCCCTGCCATACTGCTCACTCGTGCCTCAGTTTCCCAATCTGACAAGTGCACATACTCTGTGAGGAGTAAATGTAAAAGTCTCAGAACAGTGCCTGGCACATTGAAAGTACTTAATGCACATTGACCCTCGTTTTCGCCTGAATACTTTGAGCGGCAGTGGAGAAGGTTGGGTAGAGTCCCTTGGATCCCACTGAAATGTTTACCTCAGCCTGGGCAGACCACCTAGGGTTCATTGAGTACATTGAGCATTAGCAAAATGTATGCCAATTCCCTCTTTTTGGCACAAGTGTCTTGAGACATTATGGCTCGGGCGTCCCCTCCAACACTCACCTATTATTATTGGGCAGGCCAAAAAGTTCATTTGTTATTTTCCATAAGATGGTTCTAGTAAGTGCTTAGTTGTCTTTATCTTCATTTGAAACAATTTTGTTAGACTGTGTTGTGATAGCTGTCATATCAGTGTGCACTTAAAAACAACACATAAAATTGGTGAATTTGTGTGTAGCCATTTTAATACTGAAGGTGAAAGAAAATAGGCAACGTTTTTGGCATATTATACTTCATTATTTCAAGAAAGGTAAAAATGCAGTTGAAATGCATAAAAAGATTTGTGCAGTACATGGAGAAGGTGCTGTGACTGATGGAACATGTCAAAAGTGGTTTGCGAAGTTTTGCGCTCGAGATTTCTCACTGGACGATGCTCCACGGTCAGGTAGACCAGTTGAAGTTGATAGTGATCAAAATGAGATATTAATTGGGAACAATTTATGTTATGCCATATGGGAGATAGCTGACATACTCAAAATATCCAAATCAATCAAGGTATTGGTGAAGATGAAAAGTGTGTCTTTTATTATATGGGAAAAACCGTACAGGCTTTTGGCCAACCCAGTACTTGAGAGTGATTGTGGACAGGCAGCTGGGCTGCTTAGCATGGTGTGTGGGACATTCTCAGGCAGAGGATGGTTCTCCTAACCTCTTCCAGTTTATTCCCTAGGCAATCACATTCCTTTGAAATACTGCAGAGCAATTTTGTTCGACCCAGAGAACAAAGGGATCAGCAGTAGGATCCTCAAAGGCCCATGGGATTAAGCAGGAGCCAGTGTTTTGTTGCTCGGTGTATAATGTGCAGTTTAGCAGGAGGTGGACAGAGAGGTAGAAAGGTTTTTTATGAAAGGATGGCACTGCTTTGTCTGTCTCTGTGAACGACGTGGGTGCGATAACCACAAAGTATTGCTGAGTAACTGCCACATCTGTCAGCCCACTGCCGTGGGTTGTGTGGGAGGCAGGGAGATGCCCTGTGCAGCTCAGTGTGTCATCACTGTGTCCTGGGAGAGCTGCAGCCACGCTCCAGTCTTGCTTGGTGCGCTGGGACTCTTGGAGGCCAACCCCGCTGGTGCTTCGGGCTCAGCGTTGTTTTGATTAGAGGGGCGATACCTGTGGTGTGAGGGGCGTGTCTAGAACTCCTGGAGCTGCAGAACCTTCTTAGGAAACTTGTTTTTCGCTGGGTGAGTAATCCTGGTTCCTGCTATGTTTGCAGAAGTGTTCCTCCTCACAGGAGGCCTCCGTGATGGCTGGCCGGAGCCGGTCACTCCCTTCGTTTTGCTGTAGTGAACAGAGGCTCCACCTTTAAGGGCCAGGAGTCACAGGAGGAAAAGCAAACCCAGGGTGCTTTGGTGGAGAGAGAATTCTGCGAGAGTGTCACTAGACCAACCAGGGAAATTTACTTTTTGACAAGGATCTTTCCAAGGGAAAGCTTTGCTCTGCTGTTTTCGGTCTTTTTCCTCTTTCATGCTCAAGAAAAGATTTCCCCTTGAAAGTACAGTTAGATTTGTATCTAAAAGTTCAGTGGAGAAAATGTATTTGGATTAGGGGTACCTTTTCTGTCTGTGATCTGGTGAAGCGATGCCAGATACCCATGAATTAACCAATCGGAACACTTGTAAATGGTCTACCTTCCGGTTAGGATTCTGGCGTGCCTTTGTGGTTCCTCTGGTTGAAATGAGGGGCAGTAGCCTGGCTCTGTGCGAGAGCTGCGTTCAGGAAGTGGTGTTTTGAGATTGAGTTCCTTTTCAAGGGCCTCTCCCTTCTGTTTGTTTTAACATTGGTTTTGAGTTGTCTGCCACTTCTATTTGTATGATAAGCCCATTTCCTTCGGGTCATTTATAGAGTATTCAGAGACCCACTGAGATTACTGAGGAACAAACAGCCATAGTTAACAAAACATTTTTGAAATGCAGTTAACTGATATAAGTTGTCTGCCACTGAAGGCTTACGTTTGCCTCTTTGTACATTATTTTTTAAAAAATTGAACTTTGGTTCGCATGTACTTAGTTTCCCCAACTCCATTTACATTTTTTTTTTAAAGAGGACAGGACACATTTAATGAAGAATGATATACTGATGACTGAAGTGCTTTTGGAGAGCAGAAGAGATGAGGGAGGGTCAGCTATTTCCTTTCCTCGTCCAGTGGCAAGACAGTGCTGACCTTGCAGTAATTTTTTATACTTAATGTTTACTTGAGCATGTCATGAAGCCATAGCCCTACATGAAATCAAAACTAAACATCTAGTGTTGTTGGCAGAAGACTGGTTTAGGTCAGGGCTGCGAGGTGAGTCGGGGGGAGCAGCCTTCCAGTCAAGATGGTGGTGCAGGCAGACATGGTTGCCGCTTTGCTCAACCACGTCAAAACTGAAATTAAAATCGAGGACAACCAGCGCTAGGAACCATCAGAAATCAAGTTGAATGGAAGTCTGACAGCTGCATAATTAAAGAAACCACATCCATCCAGACTGGTGGGAAGGGTGGAGACGTGAAACGGGCTGGTCCCACGCCCACGTGTGGTGGATAAAAATTCGGGAGGGATAGCTCAGGAGCAGGAGTCCCAGCCCCACACCAGGCCCCACAGTCCAGGGTTCCAGAGCCAGGAAGGTAAGTGTCCACAACTTCTGGAAGCAAAAACCAGGGGGGATTGAGTTGGTGGAAGAAACTTCTGGAGCCCCAAGCAGTTCCTCGTAAAGAACCCACACACTGACTCACGTGCTCAGACTCACTTCCTCTGAGCTCTGGCAATGGGTGGCAGCTTGAAGGGCACCAGTGGCATACAGGGAGAGGCTGAAATGTCTGACATCAAGGCAAGCGGAGGCCACTGTCCCTTTTCTAAACCCTCCTGGCACAGAGTCACAGAGCTGGCAAGCTGGTGCCATATCTGAGACTCCATCAACCTGATTAACTCTATTTGACCCGGTTGGAGATCCCCAGAGGATCTGCCGCACCCAATTTACAGGACCACCCACACTGCTTTTCCATATGAATGACTGGTCTTGGTTCCTGCTTCACAACTTCCTAAATCCTCTCAAACAAGCCACAGCTTGCCTCAGTGAGCCCCAGTCCTGGCACTAGCAGCAGCCAGCCTAGATTCACAGCTTGGCTTCATCTGGAAATCTCCAAGCCTAGCATAAGTAGCAGCCATCTCAGATTCCTTTACACCTCAGGCAGGGTAGCCCAGGTGAAAACATGGGTGGGGGCTCACCTTGGCCTGCACCACCCAGGAAATCCCAGGGCTAGCCCCCCCAGTGCACAGCTACAGACCATGTCAGAGCACCACCACCCTGCCCCTGCAGAGCTGATCCTCCATGGAGGATGGAGGTTGATGGTAAGTGGTCACAGCCAATCCTTGCTATTGACTGGCCTGGGTAAATCCTTCCCATTGATATGCCAGTGGCAACTAAGGCCAAACTACAAGAGGAGGGTATACTCAGCCCACACGAAGGGTGTACCTCAAATACCCAGCTGGGGTGATAGGGGAGGCTGTACCACTGGACCCTACAGGAGGCCTACTACATTAGGCCACATTACCAAGACACAGAGTCAAAGCAGCTCTACCTAATACATAGAAATAAGCACAGGGAGGTTGCCAAAATGAGGAGACAAAGAAACCTGGCTCAAATGAAAGAATAGATCAAAACTCCAGAAAAAGAGCTAAATGAAATGGAGATAAGCAACCTATCAGATGCAGAGTTCAAAGCACTGTTTTATAAGGATGCTCAAGGAACTTAGTGAGGACTCTTCAGCCCCATAAAAAAGACCCAGTCAGAGACAAAGGATGCACTTACTGAAATACAGGACAATTTGCAGGGGAACAGCAGTAGAGTAGATGAAGCCAAGAATCAAATCAACGATTTGGAACATAAGGAAGCAAAGAACAACCAATGAGAAACAACAAGAAAAAATAATCCAAAATATGAGGATAGTGTAAGCAGCTTCTGGGACAAATTCAAGAGGTCCAATATTCATATCGTAAAAGTGCCAGAAGGAGAAGAGAAAGAGAAAGAAATTGGAAATCTATTTGAAAAAATGATGAAAGAAAACTTTTCTGATTTGATGATGGAAATAGACATGCAAGTCCAGGAAGCCCAGAGAGTCCCAAACAAGAGGGGATGCAAAGAGGCCCACACCAAGACACATCATGATTAAAATACAAAAGGTTAAAGATAAAGAAAGAACCTTAGAAGCAGCGAGAGAGAAGCAGTCAGTTACCTACAGGGGAGTTCCTGTAAGACTGTCCGCTGATTTCCCTAAAGAAACTTTGCAGGCTAGAAGGAATTGGCAAGAAATGCTCAAAGTCATGAAAAGCAGGGACCTACAGCCAAGATTGCTCTACCTAGCAAAGCTATCATTTAGAATTGAAGGGCAAATAAAGAGCTTCCTAGATAAGAAAAAAGTAAAGGACTTCATCATCACCAAACCATTATTATATGGAATGTTAAAGGAACTTATTTAAGAAAAAGAACAAGATTGAAACTATGAACAATAAAATGGCAAAAGTACAAATCTATCAACAATTGAATCTAAAGAACAAACTAAGCAAACAAGAAGAACAGAGACAGAATCATGGATACAGAGAGCGTTTTGACGGTTACCAGATGGAAGGGTGGTGTGGGGAATAGGTGAAGAGGTGAGGGGATTAAGAAGTACAAATAGGTAGTTACAGAATAGCCACAGGGCTGAAAAGCACAGTGTAAGGAATGGAGTAGCCAGATAACTTACACGCATGACCCGTGGACATGAATGATGGTGGGAGAATTGCCTGAGGGGGTGGGGGTGCTGGGTGGAGGGGGGCAAAGGGGGAAACTCTAATAGCATAATCAACAAAATATAATGTTAAAAAAAAGATGAATTCAGGGGTAAACTCTGTCAGATGGCATTACATGATTAAGTAATAGTTAAGCCATATAGTTCTTTTGATAAATGAGACAACTTAAAACCATTCATAATTGTGCTCTCTGTTAGAGAGATTGGAGAGCTGTCTGTACACAATGGGCTTTTAGAACAGCCCACCATCATTTCATCCCCAGAGTGGCTCTCCATTACCCAGTCGCTGTCTGCCTGGTGTGCAGCATGATCTCCTGAAGATAAACTGAGTTGTTGATCTGATTGAAGTTAGAGGAGTCATCCTAGTTCTTAAGCAAGGTGGAGAATCATTTGAAAACCTCAGAGCTGACCAGAGTGCTTTTAGTATTCAGTATCTCGTTTCATTGACTATGCATTCGATGGTGTTTGTCAGCTCCTAATAAAGCATCAAGAACAGTGACATCTTGATAACCTGAGTGGTTACCCTAAAAACCTCCACTTAATCCTAGCTGCCTATGGAAATTACACCATTAGGGCAGAGAGGGGAGACAATCTAGTATTTCTTTTAGAGCCCACTCTGATTTTTATTGAACCTGCTCTTACTCCTCTTGAGCTCTGTGTATGTATACTGATGTTTATTTTTCCTTGGTAGTGTTTTAGGTGATGTTTACACAGAAGCATTTGAGCAGTTTATTAAAATGTAGTGTAATGATATTCGCATGTGCCAGGCAGGCTTGTGGAACACAAAGCAGTGAAGTCTCAGGATCGCTGGCCCCGGGTCCAGTGAGTGCCCGAGAGCTTGCTCCTGGCTGGTTCAGGGCTGTCTCTCCTCTGTCCTCTGACTTCTGCTTTCTGGATCTTGATGTTTTGTGTGTGGTACGCCATCTGCTGAGCTTTTAAGATGATGTGCCCTACCACATTGCCACTATCTGGGATTCCCTTTTTAGTTTCTGACATTTATCACTCCTGCCGGTTGGTCTCTTTTCTTACCTTCAGAATATGTATTAAAAGCCTTTTCATCATGTCAGACCAAACACAAAGAACTTGATTTGAACACGACTTGCATGTATATATTTCCAAAAAGCAAAATACATATTTGTTGAAGACAATTTCAAAAGCACACAGAAAATTATCTACTATTATTCCACCTCCAAGAAATCAGTACTATTGCCATTTTGGCATATGCATTGCCAAGGTGTGTGTGTATTTGAGCGTGCATGTACACAGAATGCATTTAAATGAGTGTTCCCCAAAGTCTGGTACAGACACTATTGTGGTATATGAGGTTACTGTAGGAAATACATGAATAAGCATGTGTAGGTAATAGGTATATTCTCTAGTATGTATTATAGAGTAACAGCTAGTGCATCAAACCTATGATGTCATGGTCAGTTACTGTGGAAGACCTTCAGACGCTAGGAGTCCTCAGGACCTCTCCGAGCACCTCACTCTTTACACGACTTCACTTGGGTCTTCCGTGTTCAGCGCATCAGCAGCCTGGTCAGATCTACCTTCAAAGTGTAGTCATAATTCAACTCATTCACCACTCCTAGTGCCACCATGTCCAGATGACCCAAGTCCCTGGTTTATGACATCTTTTTCACTGGTGTCCCACGTCAGTCTTTTCTCAGTCTCTGTTCACTTTCCATCTCAAAGGAAAAGCCTGCAAGTCCCTACGTGATGTACCCCGTCTACGCCCCATACCTCTGTGACCTCATCTCCTCCCACTCCTCTGGCTCGCTCTGCTTTAGTCCGGCTGTCTTCTCTGCCTTTCTCTGAACGCTCCTGGCACGCCTCCGCCTCAGTCCTTCGCCCTCGCTCTTTCATCCTCCTGGGTGCTCATCCCCAGAGAGTCCTGTGGCCAGCTCCCGCACTGCAAGTCCCTGAAGGTTCCTGACTCCCTTGTCTAAAATTCAAACTCCTTTCTCCCTAAAGCTTCATATTCCCATTGCCTGCTTTAATTTTTCTCCCTAACCAAGTCGTTAACATGCTGTATATTTTACTTATTATCTGTCTTCCCCTAAAATGTAAACCCCACCAGGGTAGGGGTTTCTGTTTTAGTCATTACTAAATCTCCAGCACCTAGAACAGCCTTGGGCACTTTGTAGGCTCTCAGGAAAAACTTACTGGAAGAGTTAAATAAAGGCGTGTGCTGATACAAAGAACACTAGGAAGTAAATCAGAACACGTGGTACAGGAGTATGCACAGGGCACGAAGTGGTGCATGAATGATGTTTGACATGCACCGATGCAAGTGATCTTTGAGTTTATGTTCTTATAAATAAATAGCATTGTAGTAAATAGTCTTAAGTAATTTATTTTGTATGTTTATGATTATTTTATTATTAAAATAGTTGCTTAAAAGCATAATTGCTGCTACTCGGGACATGACTCACTGAAGCTAGAAAATTTACCAGTTTTCACTCTTCTCCAATATGAGCGCCTGCATTTCTTCCCAACCCCTCTATTACTGTTACTATAGTGCCTTTTGATCTTGGCCCATTTGATAGCTGAGAATTCTGAGTGCCTTAACCTGTCAACTTCTCTGACAATGTACATGTATGAATATTCTTTTTCACATGTTTAATTCTGATTTTTTATCCTTTTTTGTGAACCGCTTGCTCATGTTTGTGTTGGCCTGGGGCTCTCCTTGCAGCGGACTGACAGCTACATAAACTGGCTTTGTGGGATGGCTGTCACAGGCCCTCTGGTTTATAGCCAGCAGCAGAACGCAGAGGACAGTTCGACCTCCCAGAGACTAGAACTGGGGGTCTGCTTCCCTTCATCAGCTTCGCTCCCCTGCTTCTCTTTGCAGACTGGACTTCCCGTTGCCTCCTTTTCTGGAGGTCTCTCTGCCCTCCCGTAACTCCGTATCCCACCTGTGTTTGGCTTGCCCCGGCACTCAGTTTGGCCCTACTTCAACGTGACCTTTCAGTTCAGTTACCCGTCATCATCAAAGTGCCATGGGTTTCTGTGTCCCAGATTTCTAGGAGTGAGCAATCAATTGGCTTCATTAGGTGCCCCTCCTGGTTCGGTCAGCTGAGGTCAGGCTAGAGGATTCAGGCAGTGGGGGCTGTGGAGGAAGCAGCTTCTGTAGGAAGGGCACAGCGACTAGAATGTTCAGTGAAGTGCCTTTTGCCCATTTTTTGATTCGGTGTATCCATCTTCCTCTCGTGGGTACACAGAAGTCCTTCACAGACGAAGGTTGGTGTTGCCTTTTGTTTCACGGGTGTTTTCTGTCCATCTACCATTTTAATTGGCTTGGTGCTTTTGCCGTGTAATCAGTTCTGTTCATTAAACGATGGCTTCTGCTACTGTGAAGTTTAGAAGTACCTTCTCAGTGAGGGAATTACACATCCAGCTACATTTTCTTCTAGTTCTTTATGGTTTTAATTTTATGTGTCCCTTGAATTGGGATAAATTTTAGAGGAATTTGAGGGAGAATATCTTTGCCATATTCATTCCAGAAGTGTTGTGTTCATTTAGTACTAATTTATTTCAGCAAAGTGTTGTGGCTGGCTTTATTTTAGTTTTATACTTTTAAAACGTTTATTCCTAGATACTTTATAAATTTTATTCTGAGTAGATTTTTTCCCAATTATGTTTTCTAAGGAGTTCTTTATGGTTTATTAAAGCTGTTGTTTTTATATTTTTATTTTGTAAGTTGCCCCTTACTAGTTCTATTATAATAACTTTTTTTACTTGATAACTTTTGGGACTTACAGGTAGACAGTTACGACATCTGCAACTATTTCTAGCTTCCTCTATCTCTTCATTTCTTATTCATTTTATTTTGGTAGGTCTTTTAGAGTGAAGGTAATTATAATGGAATATGAGGCACATCTTATACTGTTGTAGAGTATTTTGTTAGGGACAATTTTTCTGATTAGATAGACAAAATGCTTTGGGCACATATAGGTAAACAAAAGTAGTAAGAAACAGGTCCTGACTCAAAGTAGCTTCTCCACTGGCTTGTCTGGGAACCAGAACGTTCCACTTGTTACACTTTCCGGTCAGATCGTTGCCTCTAGGAAGTCCCTGTCAGTATGCACATGCGATCCTGCCCGTTAACATTGTACTTGCTAATATAGCATGTCACAGAGGGAGCTTTCTGGTTTCCTGTTAATTGACAGTGGCCACCTATTACGGAAGATTGATAAATGGACCTCAATCAAATGGAATAGGATGTGTTTTGGAAGTATCGTCAGCAGCAGCCTTCCTAAGTATTGCCTGCTCTGCGTTCCACACCCCCCACCTCCGTCCCTAGGCTTCAGCCATGGAGAACTTCGTTTGCTTTTTTGAAATATCTCTTGTTCTCTTGCCTGGGCTTTCCTGTGCTTCCCCCGCACTGTTAGCATCCCGAGGCGCAGGGTCAGCTGCAGTGCCACTTACTCTAGGAAGGCTGATTTCCTTAGTCTAGTTACGTCTCTTCATGTTCTTCTGACGCACCCTGTATTTGCTTTAAAATGATATTCTTTTTTAAAGTATTTATTTTTAGAGAGAGGGGCAGGGAGGGAGAAAGAGAGAGAGGGGAACATCATTGTGAGAAACATTGACCGGTTGCCTCTGTGCACACCCTGACAGGGGGCCAAACCTGCAACCCAGGCACGTGCCCTGACCGGGAATCAAACCACCTGCCTCAGGCTTTGTGGGACGGTGCCCAACCAAGTGAGCCACCCGGTCAGGGCTGAGTGGGTCATTTTAAATGGGTGAGTTCTACGATATGTGAACTATATGTCAGTGTAGCTATTATAAAAATAAACTGGGTATATATCATAAAAAGTATATATAAAGCACAATTTAATAACTAGCTGTTCCACTTCTAACTTGTCTTCATGAAATATTTTTGATGTTTTTAAAATAATTTTTTGAAGATTTTATTTATTTATCTGTGGAGGGGAAGGGAAGGAGAGAGGGAGAGAAATTATCAATGTATGGTTGCCTCTCCTGCAACCCCTTTTGGGAACTGGCCTGCAAACCAGGCATGTGCCCTGAGTGGGAATCGAACCGTGGTTGTTTGGTTCCCAGGCCCATGCTCAATCCACTGAGCTACGCCAGCCAGGGCTTAAAATAATACTTTTATAATCACTTTTTAAATTCTTTAAAAAATTGTTACAGCTACTCACCTATAAACTCAAACAGCACACGGCCAGGCATTGTGCCTGCCACGTATGGGGTCCCTCCATAAATGCTTCCTAAATCGTGACTGTGGGGGAGTGGAGGGTAGTGTTGGGCATGTGCATTAGTGAGCTCGAGTGAGGGGGCTGCCTTGATAAGCACACAGAGTGGCTAGCAAGAGGGAAGGTGAGGAGTCAAAAGGGGTAGGGACGCTGTGTGCCCGAGCCAGAGCCATTTAGTTGTGCGTGGACCTGAACCTAGAGAGGACTGAAGGCACGGCCTGCCTTCTGTTGCTGGAGTTGAACAAAGAGTTTTAAAGGATCTGAAAGGTCGTTTCATACATGGATGAACTCTGCACTCTTGGACACAGAGGAAAGTAAAACCCTATACTTACTATGCTTTTCCCTTTAATTTCTTGCTCTTCGGGGTTGTAGAAGGCAGCCACTGACTGGGCTTTTACAGCATGCAAAATGGCAGGCTAGCTCGTGAAGTTCAGGAACCCCACCTACAATAAAGACCATGTTTAAAAAGCCAGAGTGGAAAAAGGCAGCAGGAGGGAAAAACCAGGGGTGTGTGCCAAAGTGGTGTTTGTTTCTCTTTCATTGGTGAAGAAAGGAAGGTTTGTTTTTGTGAGCCCGGACGGCGGCAGTTTATGAAAATCTTCCCAGCAGTGAATAAAACATCAGCATATAGTGTTTGGTGTTCCTCAGGTTGGAGTAAACTTACCTCCCTGTACTCCTATTTTTATATTACATTAATTCTATGTATTATTCCTTATAAACCGTGAACGTGGAACTGAATATAAATTGGAAGACCAAATGCTTTTTTATTATTTTCTATATCTCATTTATTTGTACTGTGTCTTCCTGATGGAACCTGCCAGTTGACATAAAGTTGAAACACACACACAGTGATTGAGCTGATTCTGTGTGAAATTACTGTATAACTAACGAAATGAAGCAAGGCGAGACTGCCCGTTTGGCAGATCGGGCTGGGGAGGTGCTGCATTAAGGGGACAGCAATGCTAGAGGTGCACAAAGGCCCCGATTTGCCCCTTTCCCTTTGTGGATGGGGAACCTGAGATGTTAAGTGACTCCCTGAGGTCACACAGCATTTTAGCTTCAGGGCCAGACTAACAACAAAGCTGCACTATTGTATACACTTGATGCAGATAACTCTTTTACCTATTTTACAGATGAGGGAACTGAGGCACAGAGCAGTAACTTGCCCCACTTCACACAGTTAGCACATATCAGAGCCAGGATGCGAACCGAGGTCTGGGCCTCAAGCGCTTGCTTTTGAACCAGCGAGTTATTTTGCTTCTCCCCCGTCCAGTAATCTCTGCCTGTTACCTTGCTGTCACCTGGAACAGTCTCAGCATTGCTGCCTCCCCAGGAGATGGCTTCTGCTGGTGTTCTCCATTCATGAAAATGGTGTTAGCTTTCCCTCAATATATCGTGCTCTGGCTTCAGAGTTGGGTCAGATTGGATTCCTCTAGTCTGGGAGTAAGGAACCCTGAAACAGGAAACGTACCTATAGGCCTGTGATCAATGGGAGCCCTTATCTGCAAGGCAGCTCCTGCTCCTGCAAGGGTGTAGTTTTGGGTTATGCTGTAGTCTTTCCTTCCCCTTCTCAACCATGTTTGAGAAAGGGTTTCTTTTTTAAGGTGGTGCAAAAACCCACAAATGAAATTGGTTGATGCTATAATGACCAAAGATACTTTGACACTTACTAAATATCTATTTCTCTGGCATTGATCACAAAAGGTAGTTTCTATTCTTCTTCTAAGTGTGTTGCAATATGCATTGTCTGTTTTCTCCTGGGAAGTTGCTAAAAGAAATCCCAGGGGTTGTAAGGCTAGATTCAACCAAAATAGATGTTTCAGATAGGATCCCTTGGAGTTTGTAACTGGGAGACCAAGCCGAACGTGAATGCATCTTTTTACCTTCAGCACTTGTGGAACCCAGAGTTCGTGGGTCCAGAGGGCTCCTTCATCCAACAGAAAGTTACTAGGGTTTGATGTCTCTAGAGCTTTCGTGAAGGGAAAATGGATGTGCTTTTCTTGCCCATCAGGCTCCATGAGATTGTAAGTCTTTAAAACTTGTTTCAGAATTATAATAAACATTTCTCTCAGACTTTAGAGTCCCTTTTAATTCATCTGACATGCGTTA
>PVKM010036637.1:0-14731 GCA_004027735.1 Carollia perspicillata | reverse complement strand
CTCTCCCTCTCTCCCTCTCTCCCTCTCTCCCTCTCTCCCTCTCTCCCTTCGTTCACACACACACACACACACACAGAGTTTTTTTAAATGTAAAGAGCAAGGGAAAATCGTCTATTTTCACCATCTGGCTTGTTCTTTAAATAGCTCGTTCCAAGAAATATGTTCTTGCCTTAATTTATGTTTCTACCTTTTTCTTCCAATAGCCCTGCAGAAGGAAACGGGGGTGGGGGTGGGAGCAGGTCCTTGCCTTGCAAGGATTCGGCAATGGCTTTGGTATGCTGCTGCCTACACAGCAGTATTTAACCCAATTACAGGATAATAAGGGCTCAGACAAATTATCTGCAAATAGATATGTCTATATGTAAACCCTCGTATTTGGAACATGCGTCTGGAGCCAAAGAAAAGTTAAGTGCTTAGCCAGAGAGGGACTGAGCTCACAGCATTTTATGTCCCCAGCCCTGTGCGTGTGGAGACTCCTGAGTACGATAAGTAAGAAGTCCCAGGTACGACCAGATGGCCTTGCCTTGAGGCTGTGCAGACGAATGGTTTGGCTCCGGGGGCATCTTCCTCTGAGGTCTGTGCCTGCCCAGTGACCCTGGGGGGCACTGAGGGGCTCTGCTGGGTTGGCCCAGCGTGGTCCTCACTCAGACTGCGGGCCTCCGAGGCTGCCCAGCACCTCCCCCCCAAGGCTTCCTGGAGCAGCAGGGACAGACCTGCCCAGAGAAACACCATGGCCTGGCCCAGAGGGAAGAGCTTCAAGCTCAATAAGCAAAGGCAGTGGGTGGGGCTGGGAGGGCAAGGGGGCAAAGGGATAAATTGCAAAGGAACTGAAGTTTGCGTTTTATGGTTCTAAACCATCAACCCATGCTAAAAGCACTGAAAAATTTCACTTTCCAGCTGAGCAGGAAACTGAGGTCCAGGGAGAAGGGACTTGTGAGGCCACCCAGATGGCTCCTGGGGAAGCCAAGACAGACCGGGCAATGGCCTCAGCACGGGGCCTCTGCAGGGCCAGCGCCACCCTCACGGCAAGGCCTGGGGTCTGGAGGACGATTCAGCAACATGAGTCCTCTCTGAGAACAGCACAGTTTAAAAGAGAAAGTGGGATTCATTTTCCTTAATAACTGGAAAAATTTAAATACAATACACCATATGTACAATAAAAGTATGGATCACATGAGGCAGAATTTCCTTGTTGCCATGTGGACGTATGCTGGCACACGTGTGTGCACAGGAGCGTGATGGGGACCAGCTGTGTGTGTGGGCGTGTGTGTCTGTGAGCGGTGTCCCCCTTCAGCCCAGCACCAGGACGTGCTAGCCGTCCTGTGGATTCCACAGTTCACAGGTGGGGCACTTTTCTCCATCTGACCCCTGTTGCTTGCCCGTCCACCTCGTTCTCCACTGTGATGAGGGCTGTTGCACCTTAAACACGGTTTGTGGCAGGCAGGGCGTTTGCTGTTCTATGTGGGGCATTGCCAGCAGCCCCATCGAGGCCTTTGAAAAAAGGTTTGGTTCCCAGGGAGAGGGTGGTGGACCCAGCCCAGCGTCTGGGGTCAAGGGGGCTTCTCGGGTGAGGCTTGCTTAAGACCTTGACAGTTTCCCTGTCATTTCCAGGAATGTCTTCAATCGGTTGGAACGTCTGGGAGGCTTTGAGGACAGCTGTGGCCCAGTCTGGGGGAGGCTGTAGGAGGCGATGGGGGTGAGGAGGCCGGAGGGGTAGGAAATAAGCCCAGAGGCCCAGCCTCAAAAACGCCCTGTCTGAACTCTTGCACAGTGTCCTCCATCTGCTCAGGCCCGTCCTGCCTGCTTCTACCACCTGTGTTTGGAACCTGGGTTTTCCAGTTTCAGAAGATCTGGGAGAGGCCACTGAGCAGGGAGCAGGGCCGGGAGCAGGGTGTTGTTTCTGTAGCCGGGAGGCCTGCTTTTCCTTGATGAGAGGAGGCACCCAGGTGTTTTAACGCAGCCCCCTGTGCTGGCCTGGCCCGTTGGAGTGGATTTTGATTCTCATCTGCCAAGCTACACTTTCAAGAGGTGTCAGATATCGAAAACCTCTGCCCCAAGCCAAAGCAAGCACCTGGGGGAGGAAAGGTCCAGAAGGGGCTAGGGACGGTAGGAGAAGATGCTGGTTGAAAAAAGGAGAAAGCCGAAGCAAGAAGAAAAGTTCTTTCACACAGTGTTCCAAGTTGGCTGTTTCTTTTTAAAATAATTGGTTAAGCTGTGCTTAAAGCCAGGTAAATCTGTTCTGCATTGCAAAGGAGGCTGGGCAGAGCTTCTTGGCATAGGTGCGGTTTTGGGAACCAAGGCTTCGTAGGACAAGGGGAGGGGCTGTGTCCAGTGACCCAAGGTGACCTGCCCCTTCAGGGACACCCAGAGGGAGAGAAGTGGCGAGAAAAGGTGTGAGGGAAGTATTAGGAGGAAGGGGGGACAAGAAGGAAGAGGAGGGGACAGGATGGGAGGGGAGGGGAAGGTGGAGGAGGAGGGAGATGAAGGCAAGAGTGGGGGCGGGTCTCCTAAGCGTCTGGTGTCAGACCCCTTGCTTGTGAGCTGGGGACAGGTGGCGGGACCCCTGGGGACACTCGGCTGGTGTTCTCCCACTTGGGTCTCCCTGCCGCAGTCCTTCCGTGTCAATAACTGTGCCGTCTGCCGCCCCTTCTGCCGAGTTCAGAATTCTTCTCTCTAATTACTCATGAAAGCATAAAATCAAGACATTCTGGGAAGCCAAAGGAATCCGGTTTAAAATGTGCATTTGGGGAATGGAAGGCATTAGAAGAATGCTCATGTCTGGACCATGTCGTTGTTTTCTTCCCGGTTTCTCTTCAAATTAATGAATGAGTCACGGTCATCGCTAGGCCCGGAAAGCGCTCCAGACCAGGGAATCGGACGGCTGGGGGTCGGGGGCCTGACAACCTCATTTTCTCTGGCTTTCCAGACTGTTCAGACCTGCTGCTGGTTTCCCCTTCTTTTTTCTATCTGTCTCCAGGGAAAGTCTCCTTCGCGGTAGTAAGCAACACAACGTGAACACCTTTCTCTTCCCTCCTCCCGCTCTCGGGACAAGACCGCCCACCTTGAATGGAATCCAGCCACGCCACAGGGGTACGCCCGGGGCTCTCCCAGAATCTGGCAGGCCAGGCTGACCCTGTGGGAGCCCCGGCGTCTCACCATGCGCCTCTGATTCCTCCCCAGCTGTCTGCCTTCTGTCAGCTCCCCAAAACAAGGGCACCTCCTCAGGTTGAGTAGAACTCGTCCAACCTTCGGAAGGTTGAAGGATAATCCCGTAGCTTCTAGAAAGCACAGAGGACCTCCACTTTGCCTCGAGTGCCTTCCCCGACTCCCTCCCGCACCTCGATGGCCCAGCCCACCCGGGCCCACAGTCCAGGGCCCTCTCCCTGGCTGCCCGCACGCATCACATACCCAGAGGATGCTGCAGAGGTGGTCCACATGCCGTACTTATTTCCTGAGGGGGCCACTTCTGCCCTCCAGTCCAACCAAAACACCTCTTCCCTTGATGCCGGCATTAGGAACCACTCTGATAACAGAAGGAGGGGAAGGGTGCTGGTCTCATATTTGAACAGCTTTGTAGAGGAGCCCTCCCTGGAGTCGCCCCAAAGCCCCAGGCGGTTGTTGCTGACATGTGGAGAAAGGACATCCTGGACATGCCTCCTTGTCCAGTGCTCAAGGGCTTCTGTGTCCTCTCGGCTTGCTTGAGCAGAGAGGAGAGAGGGGACCACGGGCTGACTTCATGGTGCGCCTATTGTGCACCCAGAGTTATACACGCACGCCCCGCAGAACCTGAGATTGAATCAAGGAGGCTGCTGGACCTTCAGAGGTTAATAAGCAGCCGAAGGTCACGTGCCCGGCTCACAGCCGGGCTCTCCGGTCCACAGGGCAGGAGCCGCTCATCTCCCGGGGGCTCCTGCACCTTCCCACCTTCTGACTTTTTTTCTCCCAGGAGACAGCACTGGCAGCATCCACAGCCCCCTGTCCTCAGAGACCCTGACTGCTGGCCCGGCTTTGGAAGGGCCACTTAGCTTAGGGCCAGGCTGCCTCCGCTGCCCAGATCAGACCTGGTGGGGAGGGAGCGAGAGGGAAGTGGGCCGGTGGGCCCCAGCCTCCCCTTGTCCACCCTCCTCCCCATCCCAGCACACATCCAAAATGCTTGAAGTTGTTGTGCCCAAATTAGGTGAAGGACATTTCTGCCTTATAAGCAAGCCACATGGCAATGACCATGTAAGTCATTAACTATGTATCAGATTGACTTCACTGTGAGTTTGACTCAATCTCAACACTAAAACGCTGCATTTATATATTCCGTTTTGATAGGTTCTTGCTTGTTGAGTATGGCCATTTGCTCAAAATAAATTGAGGGAATACTGTTTACGTATGCCAGATGTGATGATCATCACATCTTGCATAAGGGTTTCAGGGTGGACGGAACAGTGTAGGGATGAAAGTATGTGTGTCTTTTTTTTGAGAGAGAGAGAGGGAAACAGTTGGTTGCCTCCCACATGTACCCCAATCAGGAACTGAACCCGCAACCTAGGTATGCGCCCTGACCAGGAATCAAACCCTCAATATTTTGGTGCCTGGGACAGCACGCCAACCGCCGAGCAAGAGCATCTTTAGAGAGGTCCAGCCCGCCAGCCTGTGGGTGTTGTGCAGGGCCCTGGCTGAACGGCCTGGAAGAGGGTTAGACCTGAGGGGCTGAGGAAGGGACTGGAGAAAAGGCTAATGTCTGTGGGTCATGGTCCTGGGGAAGTCACGAGGTGTCCCTGCGTTTGGGGGTGCCTTGCTTTCCAATGTGATGGGATCTGCAGAATGGGGACCAGCTTTCCGTGCATTGAGACTTATTTTAAAAACGCTTGATTGGCTCACTGTTCACAGGACTACTACAGAACCTGTTTTTGTCACAAGAGAAAGCCTTTTGTAATCATGCTGGCCCTTCAGCTCTCCTTTGTCATCCAAGAGTCTCTCATAAATGGAAGTCACAAGCAATGGGGCCACTCTGGGTCTCTGGAGTCTCACTCAAGCTCTTCCCCAGTGCTCTCTGGACAAGGTGCTGAGACAAGAGAGGTGGGATAATTTTAATTCCAAGACTTTCCCTCTCCTTGAAGCAGGAATTCTTATGTTTAGTGCTCTGCAGCAAGGACCTTAAAACAGGGTTTGCTTCCTCTAATTAAGTGATGAAGACCTGAAACATAGAAGGCAAAGATTTGTATCAACAGGCTCTAAATTCTCACTTCAGGTCTGTCCCCCAGTCCCCCAGATAGGTGGCCTCCTCCTTCCCAGAGGGTGAGGGGTTGGCCAGCAGCTAACTCCTTCCAGGGGTGCTTCTGGCAGCTGGCTGGCCTGGGACAGTCCTTGGGAAGCCAAGGACTGGTGGCAAAACAGCTGCAACAGTTCCAGCCCTCACATCTACATACCACACCACGGAGAGCAAGAGAGAGGGCTCTCCACTCCACCCACAAATATTCAACATGAGTTCTATACTTTCCTCTGATTGGGCCAGCCTGAGCCAATAACTATGGCCTGAAGGAGGTCGGGCACCCATTGGCTTAGACCTAGGTTCCTTCTTGTCTCTGAACCAATCACTGTGGCAAGGAGAATGAGACTATGCTGATTGCCTTAAGAATCTGGGAATATGTTAATTCCCCCAAACAAGCCTGCTGCTCAGTGTGAGAGGGGCCTGAAAGGCCATCACATCATCTGCCTCCCCCAGGAGCTGGTCTTTGGTCTTAGACACAATCTGAGCCCCAGAGCATCCTAGTAAGAACACGTGCTTTAGGTCCTGCAGACCCAGTTTGGAGCTTAAAACATTGGAGCTCAAAAAATTTGGTCCGCTGCTTTCAGGTTAAAGAATGTTAAATAGGTAACTTAACCTCACCGAGCCTCTGTTTTTCCAGCTGTAAAATGGGCATAATTCTACCTGCCTTCCAGAGAAGTGATATATGCAGAAGCATCTGGATGATGTCTACACACCATGAGCACCTGATGGGTGGTAGCAATAATTATGATGTGAGAAGTTTTAAATCCCTGAGTTCAGGAGCAGGCTTTGTCTGTCCTCTGCCCACCTACCACTATCCCCTTGCTGGGAGGAAGAAGCTCTTTGGGTTGCATCTGAGCCAGAGGCCAATACAAAAGCCTCAGGTGGACGAAGAGCCTCCTCCCTGTCCCTGGCGGTCCGAGAGTCAGGACCCATGGAGATGGGCCTGATCTCCTCACCCACTGACTGCTCAGGGCACCCTGGAGAGGTTGTTCCAGGTGACACACTCAGAGCTGGCTGGCCCAAGGCTTTGAAAATACTTCTTGTGTGCTTCCAAAGTACCAAGCAAGATGCTGGGAAGGAATAAAGGACAGCCTTGACCTTGGACATTGGTGTCAGGTCATAGGGGATGAGATAGGCTTTGGAGTCAGACAGCCCTGTTCCAATCCCCACACTGCCGCTTAGGAGCGATTTTATAACAAGGAAATAATTGGGCCCCTTCATGGGTTGGTTGTCAGGGTTGAGTACAATAAAGCATGCAGTCAGCCTAGGACTATGTCAAGGAGTAAAAGATTATAGATAAACGTTATTATTGCTATGATCAAATGCCAACAAAATACTCATATTTGAAAAACCTCTCTTTATTGTATCTCTAACAATCTAGGATCTCTTGATCGTATCTGGGATTCATTATGTTTTAGAGGATGCTCGTGTTACCCTCTCAGTTAGTCTAAGTTGCGCCAACGTGTTTTCATTCAACCAATGTTTACTGACCACCTACCGGGTGCCAGGTCCTCTTCCAGGAGCTGGAAACCCAACGGGCCGCCGCCTGGGGCTGTACGGGCCTGCACCGCCCAGTTCCAGGCATCGGGTCCCAGCTAGTCTACGTATCAATAAATGGCCCCACACCGGGGTGGGGCAGGGCACCGCCTGCACGGCCGCTCGTCTGCTCTCTGGTATCATCACCCCACTGCATTGTGTCAGCAGAACTCAGATTCGTGCAACGATGGAAACACAAGGAGTATGATGAGATGTTATTCAAAGGAGGGGTTGGAGCAAGGCCAAACCATGCAGGACCTCCTTGGTTGGGTCAAAGATTTGGAAGCAATGAGAAGCCATTGCAGGATTTTTTTAAAAGAGGAGCAACATGATCAGATTTTCATTTAAAAAAGACCCTCCGCTGCAGTACAGAGAATGGACTATTGGGGCAGGCGCGGAAGCAGGGAGCCCTCCATGACATTTTTAGAGGGGAGGAAGGATCGTGGCTTGAACGAGGGTGGCAGGAAAAGCAGAAAGGAGGTTCGAGTTAACCAGCACTGGGGTGGGGAGAGGAAGGTCTCAGTGGAGGCTGTGGAGGTTTTCTGAGGGCAGGAATCCTGGAGGAAGCTCGTGTTTTCTCAGCAGCTGCAAGAGCTGGGCTCTCAAGGGCGAGCAGACAAGGTAGTGTGGAGAAACAGGCTCGGGGACAGAACCCCAGCCCAACAGCTCTGCTCAGAAAGATGCTGTGACCTCCGTGAGGTTGGGACCATGCCTCTGGACCTTGGGCATTGGTGTCAGGCCTTAGGGGAAGAGATAGAGATCCTCCAAACAGAGCAGGGATCCTCTTGCCCACAGGTGACAGCAAACCCAGCATCTGAAGTCCCCAAAGGAAGGGGCCTGTCTGAAAGCTGCCCGGGGCACCGGAAAGATGAGTCAACCCCAGGCACCAGAAGTCTGGGTGGATTGAACCGGCCTCAGAAGTTTACCTGTTGGAAAGCCTATTATTAGCCTTCTAAACCTCCTTAATCCAACCCGCAGAGGCGCACCCTGCCTGTACGCAAATCTCCTTTCCACCCTTCGAATTGGAGCCCTGAGTCACCCATGACTCCTGGCTCCCCAGGGTGGAGTTGGCGCCTCCGGGGCAAGGGCTCCGCACAGACCGCCTGCTCCTCTCTCTCACACAAGGCTGGACAACCAGCCAGACAGGCCACCTTCCCCTGGAGGGTGCCTGGTCCTCTGAGCACCTCTCTCCCCAAAGTTTGGCTGTGGAGACACAGACCGAGACTGAGAGCTGGGCTCAGTGCTGAGGGACCTTCTGGATTCTAAATAACCCAAATGGATAATATCTTCAAGATGGCTTGCACTCGGGCACCTCTGGAAAAAAGAACTCCCACAAATCAGAACCAAGCTTTACCAGCAGGTTCAATCTCTCAAAAAGAATGGCAGAAAGAAGTAGGCTTTTTGCTGACAGACTGCAAAGCACTTGGCTTTTTTTGTGCACTGTTTCTCAGTTTATTGGTTCATTCATTCATTCATTGGTTCATTCATTCATTCATACAATGCGAACTGAGCATCAGATTCATACTGAGGAGGCCCAGCTGCAGAGCCTGTCCCTAACCACCGCACCACACTCTATCTCTGGTGTGCGCTTCCTGGAGGGGACTGACACACCAGGAGCAACTACGCCAGTGCCTCCGCGCTGCTCTCCTTGGCCAGGTCCCAGGACGAGAACCTCAGTAGAAGGGAAGGGTGTTTCTGAACAAGACTGAGAACCTTCCTACGTGCAGATAGTTAGGTAGGAGGGCAGCTGGTTGAACAACTGTATTCAAGGGGTGCAGACTGGGCTGGTGTCAGTCACTCCAGCGTCTAGAGGAGAACCACATTCTAGGGTGTCGGAGCCAAACATCTGAACAAAGCTGCCTTCAGCTCTGTCCTGTTAAGCACTTTCACCGGTGACTTGGATGAACAGCGAGCGGCTGTCCCTGGAGGCTGTGGAGGTGGGACGGAGGGCCGGCGCGGGTGTGGAGAGCGTGCAGAGCTCTGTCTTTCCAGCTGGTGGTCTTCCCAGAGGAGGGGCAGCGATTCAAAGCTTTGATGAGACGACTTCCAGGAGACAAAGCACTGAACTCTCAGCATAAGGAGGCATTTACTGGCAGGTAGGCCCTGGCTGGATACAGTGGGGATACTGGTTTTGTGGTCTCCTGCCCCAGTCCTAGACACCTTGGAGCCATGGGTTCAAATCCCATAAGACTGAAGGTGACTCAGCCTGCAGGCAATTTCCTGTGCCTGGATCCCTCAGAGGTGACGTCAGCAGTGAGATTTGTAAGCAGAATTGGAGTCAGCTCTGTTGGCTTGGCTCACACCGTCCTCCGACTCCTGTGAATGCCTGGACTGGATGTCTCCTATTCAATCCACTCCACAGCCTCAGCCAGGAGACATCCACGTCATGGCTGTTTGCAGGTCAGCGGGAATTAGTGTTGGTTCCCAGGCCAGGGACCAGGAAGTGCAGCATGGAGAGAAGGCAGCATTTTTTTCTGAGGAGGGAGGAGTGAGGACCCAGCCAGGACATAGGCTGCCATCCAGGGTCCTGCGAGGGCAGCTGGGTGGATGTATCAGTTCCCACTGCTGCAGTATCAAGTCATCACCAACTTAATTTATTATCTCCAGTCCAACAGATCAGAGATCCAACATGGAGTGGCTCAGCCTAGGGTCTCACAAGGTCACAGTGAAGGTGTCCACTGTTCTGGGCTCTTATCTGAATGCTCTGGGGGATGTTTGCCTCCAAGATCATTCGGGTTGTTGGCAGAACCCAGGTCCTTGCTAGGCTAGCCAAGAGCCTTTCTCAGCTCCTTAAAGGCACCCGCACTCCTCATCTCCATGTCCCTCCCCCTTTAGCAGCACGAGCATGTAGATTCCTTTCCGGCTTCAGACCTCTCTGCCTTCCCTCTAAAGCCCCACCTGCGCCACAGCTGCCCCTGGGCCTGCCCTGCTGAGTGTCACAGTCCAGACCAGTGACATTATGTGTCATGAACATGTAGTTCCCTTTTGTCAGTGTGAGTTGCTCAAATAAATTGCTCTTTCCACTTCAAATAATATATGAGATCTGTTCAGAAAGTATCCAGCCAAGTAATAAGAAAAACAGAGGCATTTATTGACGAAGATACAAGATACAAGAAACATTGTGCATAAGACAATGAGGCCTCCGTTCCCTTCAAAGTTATGACCTTCTTGAGGAAATCTGGTTCTTTGGCAGCAGCTTGACTCAAGCCATTAGCAACTACAGCACCATGTTCCTTCTGTTGTGGTAGCAGAAGCTGTGGAACGATTTTTGCCATGACGTATTTCATGCCAGGATCCTGCATGAAAATCCCGGACACTAGTGTTTGGAGTCCCCAGATCAGCTTCTAGTTCTCTCACGTCGGTGGCTGATCTCTGTCGACTGCAGCCTGTACACGTTCAACACTCTCAGGTGTTGTGCTTGCTGCAGGCCTTCCGGAGTGTGGATCACTTTCAACAGAGCTCAACCATCTTTGAAGCCTTCGTGCCACACTCTTATTTGCACTGCGGTCATTGCATCGTCCCCCAAATACTTCAGAATCATCTGAATTGTTTCCGTGGAGGAATGTTCAAGCTTAACGCGACATTTGATGCAGATTCGTTGCTCTGCTTACTCAGTCATTCTGCGTGTGACAACCACACAGTGCACGTGCTCACTCAGCAGCATCTACCACCCCACTGACCAGTACAGTGAAGTCCTCGTTGTTCATGCATGTGCATGCCAGTCCACTCTCCTTGGCTGCCAGGCTGCATCGATATTGTGCAAACCATTCTCCTACATTAACAATGGCTGGACTTTTTCCAGACAGACCTCATAGGTGGCAGAGACGGAGTGACTCACCCACACAGGTTAGCACAAATGACTGACTCCACCATTGGAACATGTAAATGTCAGTGTGTTTTCACGTAATCAGTGGTGAGGGGTTTTTTTTTTTTTGGTATTTTTTTTATAGTTGACCTATTATTTGTTGACCTATAGCTAGAATTCCGTGTATGGACTAAAAAAGATCTCAAAAGACAAAGGATAGAGAAGAGGGGGCAACTGATTACAACACCATTCTCTGTCCTGCACACACATGTGGATGCACACACACACACACACACAAATGCGAAACACACAGGTTAGCACATATAGGCATGCACACACACAGGTGTGCACACATGCATTTACACACATGTAGACACTGGAAGTGAGCCCTGCACTAGTCCTAGAATATAAAATGAGCTGAACGGACACCAGGGCTACCATCAGAAATCCTGCCAGTCTAGGATGTGATGGTGCCCGGTAACAAATAGCAGTCCTTCCTTCATGCAGTGACAGTGAGCATGTCAGTGGAGAAGAAGTAAACCCTAGAACACAGTGTGAGGAGGGCACAACCAGAGTCAGAGGGGTGGGCGTACCGCCCCCACCACAGAGAACTGAGAGGATGTCCCCAGTTTCCTCTGGAGTGCCACAGGGTCTCCGAGCTCACGTGCTTCCTGCCCCTGTCAGGGCCTCCAGCCACCTTCTCCACGAGCTCCCCTTCCCAGCTTTATCCCACCGGATCTGCACTGTCCCCTCCATCCCATGTGCAAGGCCCCGTCTCTACTTCCAAACTGGGGGCCAGATGCCGTATCATCCTTGCAGGAGACACACCAGGGCCCAATGCCAAGACCCCTGCTCCCCTCGCTGTCTTTTCTCCTGTACATTCCTCACTGGGCCAAGCAGCCCCTGGTCTGCACCCCACATGACTCACTTGTTTCAGAGAGGGGTAAGACAGATGCCTGCAGCCTCCTGTGAGCCAGTGGAGCTGCCTCATGCCCGGCCTCCCCACTGGCCCCCTTCTCTCCCTCTCTTCCTCCATTCTCCTTTGCAGAGGTGAAGACTCCATCCAACCCCAGCCCCTGCCTATCCAGAGGGGCCCAACAATGTAAACCAGGCACCAGGAGGAAGGCTCTCCTAAGCGTTAGAGGCATTTGATTCCACTTAATGGGATGTATCAGTTAGGAATGGCCTTGGCTATACATTATAGGACACCCAATTTTTAAAAAGCTTAACCCCAAAGACATTTATCTCACAGAACGGGAGCTCAGATAGGCAGTCCCAGTGGCTCAGTGATGTCACTGAGGCCTAGGCTTTGCCCTGCACCCCACTCTGCGGTCCTCAGCCTGACTGCACTGGTCTCCACATTGTCACAAAATGGCAGCCACAGCTCCAGACATCACACCTTCATATTATAGCGCTCAAGGCAGATAGAAGGGTGTGACGCAAGGACTTTCTTTTCACACGATTTCAATTTCGGATATGAGGCAGTGTCAGATCTTTTGTCAAGCCAAAATAACCAAGAGTGATTGCTAAAGTATACAGCTTAACATTTCCTTGGGCTCCTTTGTTTCTCTGTAAAGAGATTAAGAGTCAAGATTTGATAAGCTCAACTAATTTGCCAAGTAAAGTCCGTGTTCTTTTTCCTCCCTGTCCTCACCAGCCATGCCTGCTCTGTTTGCCCCTCTTACTCCTGTTTCTGTCACCCGCCTCTGCCCACTTCTCATCTCTGTGCTGCAGCCCTGAGACTCTGATAATGCCGTACAGTGGGTCAGCAGTCCCAGTGGTGGGAGTCAAAGTCACCCTGTAAGCAAATGAAGTGTGCGGTAATTAGAGAAAAATGGCTTATGATTCCTTCATTCTTTCATGCATCTGATCCTTCATTGAACAATTACACATTTGTCTTATGTAAGTGCCAGGCACTGTGCTTGGGAACAGACACCGTCCTGTCCTTAGGAAGCTTATCGTCTAGAAGGGAGGTAACAATAACAGGATCACACGAATGAGTGCATCATCACACTTTGTGATAGATGCTAGTCAGGACGATTGGAGAGCTGCCGTGGGCTCTGAGAGCCTCTGCCTTGGTCTGGGGTGGGGTTGGGGGAGTGGTGAGGGCAGGCCAGAGTTGAGATAGGGGTGGGAGTTAGCCAGGCCTGTGGGTGGGCCACTGGGAGTGGTATGCTGCAACCAGCCCGCACAAGCTTGTCAGAGTCTATGGTGTGCATCTCTCCCAGCCCTGATTTCGGTGGCTTCCCATCCCTGGCTTGAAATAAGCCACAGTGGGAGTATTTACACTGCAGAAATTGGCGACAGCTATAAATCAGGGCTTCTTTCCCTGGAAAGCCAGGAACATTTGCCAGCATGCCACTGAGCAAAAGGGTGACTTCTGAGCATATGCAGAGACCAGGTGCCCGTAGTTATTATTTAAAATAATTTCTTCACAAGGTTCTGCAGGCTTGTGCAGATGAGGTGCAGATCCTCTCCTGCCAGAAGCATCATTGAACACAGTTCTGAACCACTCCACATCGAGGGCTGTGGGGCGGAGAGTGCTGAGGTCTGATGAGAAAGAGTGGGCATTCAATGCTGCCTGGCGTGATGATGGCAACCACCCATCAGAGGATGGTCTTTAGCCCACACGGTGCTCTTTGGGTCTCCTTGAGACTCACAGGTCTCCTCCAAGTGCAGCTGCTGTCTCTCCAATCCCATTCCTGGTTACTCTTTTCTGCAGATCACCTGCTCAAAGTAAAACAAAACAAATTATTTCCTACTCAACCCCTCCCCCTTCCCCTGCTCCCCAGACCCTTCCTTCTGTGATTACTTCACACTTTCTCAGAATGCAGGCTTCTTACCTCTCCAATAATTGGGTATATTATAGCCTCTAAAATTTCTTTTAAAACTCACCTCCCCCAGGAAGCCTTCCCTGATTGCAACTCCACCTTGCTGTTCTATTATTTGGTTTCCCTTAGCAGATGTGCTTTTCATTTTTCATCTGCAGAGTTGGTTGCTTTGTAATCGGCCTCCGATTAACGCACAGGTGTGCAATCGAACTTTCCAACAGAGTATAAGCTCTTCCAGGTCAGAGAGTACATCTCGATATTACTATGATTGTTATTATTTGTAACTCTTAAAAAAAAAGACTAAAATGAGGCTGGCAGCTTGCAGACAAGTCCCAAGTGCTTAGTCAGTTATTGTCTAGGTGTAATAGAGTGTTCTAGAAAGTAGATGAGAAGACAGAACAGGGGTGATGTGAGCCTTCCTATGCAAAGTGAGCTAGGACACTGAAGGTGTACTTGTTAACTAAGGTCAAGTCCAGGCCGGGCCTCCTGGCCCCTCCAGTGACCAGATGCATAACCTTGGGCATGTTATTCTAATCTGTCTCTCTGTCTGAGCCTCTCGTCTCTCATCCCCCAAACGAGGACAACCAACGCCCCTCAGAGGCAGGTGTGGTAGTTAAATCAGAGAGTGCCCGTGAGTGGCACAGGGCAGGGCGCAGAGCTCCACGGCATGGTGAGTCTGGCCGGGATGGACCGGTTGGAAGGGATCTGTTTCCTTGGACCCACAAGACGTTACATTGTTTATTCCTGGACTTTGTCTGTTTTGCTCTTCATTGTTTCCCCAACATCTAGAGCCGGCCCCGCGCACAGTAGGTGTTCGCGATTTGCGAAATGGAGAGGCCAGTTGTGGTGTTTCTGGCTGTCAGAGAGCAGTTATTTACTCTCACAGGAACGGGAGGCTTTCTGGGAGCTTTCCCACCCCTCCCTCTGCCCGCAGCAGCATATTCAGCTGGGTCCCATTGCTCACTCTCTGCCTTCCACTCCCCGGGAGCTCCTGGCGCCCTCAGCCACGGTTTAAGCCCCACCGCCTGGCCCGCCTGACTCCCCGCGAGCCGCGCTCTCTGTGACAGGCAGCTCTTTCAAGTCTATGCACATTCTGTGAGCCATCTTGCTCCCACTCTCCAATGCCAGCCCTGTGGTCGCTGGGTCACCCTGTGGTTTGTGGAAGGTCAACCCTGGATGAGTCTAAATTTTCTCAATCAGAACCCAAATGCTGCCAGCTGAGGGGGCTCTGACGTGTGCAGAGTGGTGGCTGCCCCCCTCCCAAGCTCTGGTTCCTTCCTCCAACAGGGACCCACCACC
>PVKM010036636.1:0-14711 GCA_004027735.1 Carollia perspicillata | reverse complement strand
CCATCATCACCATAGGCGGTCCCCAACCCCAGCCCACCTCCATGGCCAGAGAGATGTACATCTCCTGTCTTCAAATATGCACAACAGGTGGCACCTGCCCGTCATCCCCAACCACACCTCTTCATCTCTCCCTGCCCCTCCACCTGCGCCCCAGTACTCCAGCTGAGCCCGGCCGGGAAAGCCTTACCTTTGAGGTTCTGGGGGTGGCCCCGCGGCGGCCGGCTCGGGTTTCCTCGGGGCAGAGAGGGGATACTGGAGAAGTTGTTACCCATGGCATCCGGCCCCAGGGGGTTCGGCGCTCGCGGGGGCCAGACGAGGCTGGGCAGGAGCGGAGGTACAGTGCAAGTGCGTGCGCGCGCACGGGCGCGCGCCGCCGGGGGAGGGCCCTGGTGAGGCTGCGGCCGGGGGCGGGCGGGCTGCTCCTCTCCTCCCTCTCTCTGGGCTCGGCGGTCCTCCACTGGTCCTGCCTGCCTAAGGGGTCCTCGCGCAAGCCGGCTACCTGCCTGCCATTGCCTGCGGCGGGGGCGGGGGCGGGGGCCACGTGGGGGCCCCTGGGTTGGGGCCAGCGGCTCCCGGAGCTCCCCCCTTTCTCCGGCTGGCGTTTAGATTCCGGCTGGTGGTGGGCGGTGCAGTGGCTCCCACGCGCTCCCCTGGGGCCATAGAGTCAGGGCTTCCTGCGCGGGTGCTCAGAAGCTCGGCCTGCCCAGCGGCCTGGTGGCTCAGCGGCAGGCTTGGTCCCCGCCCGCGGGGACGGCTGCGGCGGCAACGCGCGTAGCGCCCTCCCGCCAGCAGGTCTGCATGGAGCGGGGATCCGTGGAGCGCGGAGCGTGCTGGGTGCTCCCGTGATGGTCTCCGGCCACTGCTCTCAGGCCCCGTCGCCCCCGCCCCTGTCCCCCAACCGTCGCCAGGATTCCCTCTCTCCGGTTGTTATGGTGACAGCTGCGCTGGAGAATGAGTGTCTTAGTGACACGCGCGTGCCCGCCCAGCCAGATGTGGTTCCTTGGCGCTCCGCGTCCCTGCTGCCGGAAGGTCTGCGCCGCACCTGGAGGTGGGAGGGGTGGGTGCCGGGCCCAGGTCATGGTAAGATACCAGGCAGTGGTTGGGCTGTTGGGCTTATTCTTCTCCCGGACAGTGGAACGCGGTCTTGAAAAGGAAAACCGGTACAGCAAGAACATTGAGCTCCCTGGGTGCCAGGCGCAGGGCGAGGTAGCTCTAATTTACAGTTTCTCTAGCACCAAACACAGGGCCTGGGACATAGCAAAAGCCCAGGAAGAAAAAATTTAAGGAGTGGATGATTGAATAAATGTAGTAAGATTAGGAACCCGGGCACTTGATCCTCCACTCTCAGATCTGAAGGGGCAAAGACTCAGAACAAGAACCCCAGGCTGTTCGGTTGCTGGACACACACAGTGTCAGGAGACTTTGGGTGCCTACAGACCGGACCTAGGAGACTGGGTCACTGGCCAAGCAGGGGAAACAGATCTTAGGGACAAATCCTTGGAGAACCACCAACTCTGAACTGGGTGCTTCTGCCAGCCATAAGAACTGGGGACAGGGGGACCTCTGTGGCCTGGAGCAAAGGAGGCTTCCTGGAGGACACCTGCTCACACGACTCTTCCATCCTGTAGCTCAACGCTGCTACCAGAGAGCCTACAGGGAGGGAAAAGGGAATTGTTCTCCCCCTCCCTGCACGTGGGGCCTCCGGATCTCCCAGTCTAAGCGAGGGAGATGGGCCAAGCTTCCCCTCCCCACCCCAGAAAGGGAACCTGCCTTCGTGTTCCTCTAGGTCACCTCTAGCCCTCTGACTGGCCTCAACAGCTCTGATGTAGAATCAGCAAGGGTGTGGGCTGGCAGCAGGCATCTCGCCCACCCTGTTATGGAAGGTTCTTCCCTCACGTCTCCCATGTGACAGTTCATGTTTCAGGCACAGTCCACGCACCGCCTCATGACCTTCCCCAGCTAAAGAATGCCACCACTCTCAGTCACTTTCCATATCATCATTCTGTTTTATTTTCTAGAAGTAGTTTGAAAATAGCCTTTCCCCGTTGTTTGTGTTCTGCCTCCCCTACTAGAACATAAGCCCTGTGAGGGGACAGAGCAGATCAACGCCATTTCCCATGACGGCTGGACCCCTAGCAAAATGTCGCACAGACTATCAAAAAACGCTGATGGGGTGGATGAATTCCCCTGGGTGACCCCTGGGAGCAAACCCCCTGAGCTGCTCCTTATTTCTTTTCCCTGCCCTCTATTCCCACCCCACAGCAAACAGCACATCCTTGACGGTCTGGGACTCCGGGAGAGCTAGAAATACCCACAACAGCTGTTCTTTGGGGTCTAGAGGGAAAGACGGCCCCCTCCCCGCCTCCAGCCTCTCAGATGCCCAGGATCACGTGCCCGCCAGCTGCAGGATGCACACAGAAGGCTGGAGGCTGTCTTCCCAAGGCCCACGCCCAACCGATGACGCATGCACCAGAAATCCCTGGGCTCCGAATGGCAGCACCCTCACACGTTTGCACACACACCTCCACACTCTCCTGCACACTCACTTCTACACAAGCGTGAACACACTCTCACATACACTCATATGCCCCCTGATGTCTGCTGGAATGAGTTCACTGGGAGTTGCTGCCGGGCATCACAATAAATCCAAAGGCTCTGTGTAGACGAGACTGATTCCCTCAGAGTGTGTGTGTGACGTGTGCAGCCCTTGGTAGCATTCTCAGACAGTGGCTGAGGGGAGGCTCAGGCCCTTCCTGGAGTCCCACCCTCCCTTCAGGGAGGAGGAGCTGGAACATGGGCCAGGGAATGACAGAGGGGCAGAGGACAGCTCGAGATGTCCCAGGCCCCATGTGGTCTAAACCTGGGGCTGTGGGCAAAGCCAGGGAGAGATGGAGAAGGTTAGAGGGGAGTGGGCGCCAGAGTCAGGTGCTGCCTGAAGTCTGGAGGCAGGAGCGGGCTCTGTTGCTCAGGGTGGCTGACCCCAGGGACCCCACAGGAAGGGGAAAGGCATTAGGGATCAAAGCAGGGAACTCGGGATGGGACAGAAGCTTTCCGTGACCCAAGAGGAATAAGGAGATACTGGGAGCATCAACAGGGCCAGGATTAGGATGAGGCAAGTGAGGCATCCCTGGTGGAAAATGTGAGGCAGCATGGGCCCCAGGGGCAGGCAGTGCCAGCCCTACACTTGTTGCAGCCCGAGACCGAGCGCTTCTGAGATTGTATAGTCTGGGCTACCATCCTAGCTTGGCCCCAGCCCTTCCAGGGAACTGCGTAGGATGGGAAGGGACACCACTGTCAAGTGTCAACAGGGTGCAAGTCTCTGGCCAGGCCAGGACCTAGTGAAGGCAGTATGACGGCATGGGCCCCGGAGAGGCTGAGAGGCCTCTCTGAGGGGTCCTGTGCCTCAGAAACTCTCCCTGGCAAGGGCAATAGTTAGACCCAGCTCAGGGGAGCCAACCACTCCGGAACCCCTCTCCCCCTCATCCCTTCCTATCCCCCGCCAACACACGCACACACTGGGAAGAATCCCATAGACCTTCAAGCCATCCTTCACCAAGGTGGGGGCCAAGCAGGCAGGGAGGTGGCCTGCGTGGCCCTGAGGGCCCTTCCCAGCCCCATCCTGGAAAGGAGGAGGCAAAAGGAACCTGCCAGGAACACTGGGGCTGGATGAAGTCACCGTTTTGCTGGCTGCAATGGAAGCTATTAAAACCCATAAGGAGGTGCTCCAGCACCTGTCACCGTGGCAACCCCGCCTCCCCAGTAGTGTGGATTCTGAAAATGGTGCCCAAGGAAGGGGATGGGTGTGAGTGCAGCATACATGCTTGTGAGTGTAAGTGTGAGTGAGTGCTCACACCCTGGAGGACCCAGCAGGCACCAGCAGGGGCCCCTTCAGAGCAGCTCTGACCTCCACTGTTCCTTCTCTTTCCCTCACTTCTCTCCCTTCTGACTGGCTCCATATTCTCTCTCTCTCCCTCTCTCTCTCTCTCTCTCTCTCTCTCTCCCCCTCTCTCTCTCCCTCTGCTTCTGTCTTTCTGCCCTTCTGCCTGCGTTCTCTGCTTTTCTCCACCCTGTTTATCTCTTCGTTTCCTGGCTGTCTCCCTTCTCCTTTTGTTCCTTGCCCTGTTTCCTCCTACTGGTTCACCTCTCTCTTCCCCTTCTTTCTCACTCCCCACAGCTCCCAGGTCAGTGTAAGTCATGAAGAGTCTCCCTGTTAATAAAATAATAATTTGACTGACAGTCTGCTTCCTCCCTTCCCTGACCTCTGGGATGCTGAGCTCAGAACCGACCACAGAGATGATCTCCCACTATGCAGGCAAGAGTGGGGTTCATCTAGGCCAAGCTGGACCTCCCCTAAACTTGAGATCACCCTAGTCAATAGCATGACACCTTGTTCCACATCAAGAAACTAACCTTAAAAGAGGGAACAGCCACAACCATCCCTAGCCAGACTACATGCCCCCCACCCCCTGCCGCCATCCCAAGGCCCAGCCCATAGTTATCAGGGCATCAGAAAACCTACAGGGGGTTTTCCTGCCTGAACTGCAGGGGGTCTCCAGACATTATAGGGGGAGGGTGTCTGATATTCAATAAATATTTATTCAAAGAATCAATGAACAATTCAGTGATTTGACCTATCAATACAGCCACCCAAGAGCCAGAGAGCCTTGCTCAAACCATCTCACCCAGCCAGTTCCCTTTTCAATAGTCCCTTTCCCACAAAGTTGTCCCCAAAACCAGTCCCCTCCCTCTGAAGGATGGGAGTCTGCTCTGCCTGCCTTCGCACGGAGCGGGAACCACACAGCCCTGACCCCAGGTGCTGCGGAATGTGGTATTGCCCACCGCCCCAGTGACCATTCATTGAGTGCCATCTATATGCCTGGCACTGTGTGAGGTGCAGTGTCCTGGCCAGCACCACGGGGGGCCCAGCCCATGCTTTCCGGTATTCCAGTCCATGTTCCTGCCTCCTGTGGCTAAGTTTAGGTCAGAACACACAGTTGGTCTCAATATCATCAAGATGTCCATTCTTCCTACCTTGATCTGGAGATGCAATGCACCTCAATCGAACGGCCAGCAAGTTATTCTGTGGATATCTACAAACTCATTCTAAAGTGTATCTGGAGCCCTGGCTGGTGTGGCTTGGTGGGTTGGGCATCGTCCCGCAAAGCAGGGGGTCACCAGTTCGATTCCAGTCAGGGCACATGCCTAGGTTGAGGGCCAGAGCCTCCCCACCCTCAGTTGGGGGCATGTGAGAGGCAACCAATTGATGTTTGTCTCCTTCTGTTCCTTCCTCCCTCCCCATTTCTCTAGAAATAAATAAATAAAATCTAATAAAGAAAGAAAGTGTGTCTGGAGAAGCAAAAGACCCAGAATAACCAACACAATATTGAGAACAACAAAACGGGAGAGCTGATACTACACGGCTTCAAAATGCACCATCAAGCTACAGTAATCAAGACTCTGTGGGCTGGTGAAAGAACAGATGAATGTAGATCAGTGGAACAGAATAGAGAGCCCAGAAATAAACCCGCATAAAAGGTGTCAGCTGATATTTGACAAAGGAGCAGAGACAATGCAATGGAGCAAACAGAGTTTCTTCAAAAATAGTACATGACCAACAACTAAACATTCACATGCAAAAAAATTAATCTAAACCGAACCTTACATCTTTCCAAAAATAAACTCAAAACGGATCGCAGGCCTCAGTGTAAAATGCAAGACTATAAAACTCTTAGAAAATAACAAAAGAGAAAACCTAGATGGCCTTGGGTTTGGTGGTGACTTTTTAGCTATAACACCAAAAGGATGAACTGTAAAAGAAAGAATCGATAAGCTGGACTTCATTGAAATTACATTTTTCTGCTCTGCGAAAGATATTATCAAAAAAACAAAATATAAGAAACAGACCACAGACTGGGGGAAATATTTGCAAAGTGCGCATCTGATAAAAGACTGACTATACAAAGAACTCTTAAAAATCAATAATAAGAAAACAACATAATTTAAAATGAGCCAAAGGGTTTAATAGACTCTTCACCAAAGAAGACAGGTAGATGGCAAATAAACATACAAACACATACTCCATATCTTATGTCATTCAGGGAGTTGCAAATCAAAACAACAATGAGACACCATACTCACTTATTAGAATGGCCCAAATCCAGAACCTGACAACACCAAATGCTGACAATGACATGGAGCAACAGGAACTCTCGTCCATTGCTGGTAGGAATATAAAGTGGGACGGCCACTTTGGAAGGCAGTTTGGGTGGTTTATTATAAAACTAAACATTCTCTTACCATCTGATCCAGCGATTGAGCTCCTTGGTATTTACTCAAAGGAGCTGAAAACTTATGTCCCCACAAAAACCTGTACATGGATGTTTACGGCAGCTTTGCTCATAATGGCCAAAACCTGGAAGCAGCCAAGATGTTCCTTAGTAGGTGAGTGGACTAATACACAGGTACATGCAGGCAATGCAACAGTATTCGGTGCTAAAAAGCAATGAGTTACCAAGCCATGAAAAGACATGGGAAAACCTTCAATGCATGTTACTAAGTGAAGGAAACCAATCTAAAAACACTATTTACTGTATGATTCCAACTGTATGACATTCTGAAAAAGGCAAAACCACGGGGACAGTGAAAAGACCCTTGAGCAGGGGGTCCCGGGATGGGTCACAGGATGTTCGACTCCTTTGAAGTCACCACACAGGTTTCCCAGGGGGCGGTTGTGGTCCTTTTCCTGGGGTTGGGCACTTTCCTTCCTGTTTCCTTTCTTGCAGGGACGGCCACCTGTCCTTTCAGAGGCGACCGTAGCAGTGCTTGGCATCAGGCCTGGGTTTCATCCATGGGCACGAGAGGCCCAGGACTTAGGCCTGCATAGGACCGGAAAAAAAAAAACATTGTTGATTCCAAATATGACAGGAAATTAAAAAATTAAAACTTATAAATGTTACTTGCTTGCCTACAAAACTTAATGTTGTGTCAACATCATTAATTGTTAAATGAGCACTCATAAAGATTTCATTATATTCAAAGACAGCCGCAGGTTTTTCCCACTTGGCAAGAAACCCAGCACACGCATGATTGCTTAGAAATAAAACCAGTTGTGCATTCAATGAGTTCCTTATAGTCCAATGATTCGAAAAACCATACTTATAAAAATCCTTTCAAAATGTTTAAGGCAGGAAAATCATGTTTAATGTGGGACATAGTATTTTGACCTGATAGGGTTGGGCTCCAAAGATAAGTGTTTAAGAGTCTTACAATTGACCCTGAACCCAGGGGCTGCCTCCCAGAGTGTACGCCTGTCCGTGGACCAGAGGAAGGAGCCGTAAGTCCCCTAACCTGCACCGCCATGTCCTGCCCTACCGTCCAGTGTGACTAGCCCTGCTTGGGTGGCAGCCTGCACTGGCCTGCCCCATGGGGTGTCCAGCGTTCCCTGGGAGAGCTCACGGGCATTCTTCACAGAGCAACCTCTGACTAGAACGCACTTCTGTGTGGAGCAGTTTCCCAAAGCGTGGTCAACTGATGGCCTCTGTCAGATCTACTGAGCCAGAATGCCTTGGAGTGTGGCCTGGAAGCCTGCATTCTATTGGCCATCTCTCCCTCTCCCCATTCCCCCTTCCCTGTGGACGATTCTGAAGCATGCCACACTGAGAATCATGTCTAGAGTGTGTGCGCACTCCGGGAGAGGGCAAGAGGATCTTTTTTAAAAAATAGACTTTATTTTTTAGAGCAGGTTTAGTTAGGTTCACAGCAAAATTGAGTGGAAGGCACAGAGACTTTTTCCATGTACCCTCTGCCCCCCGTCATGTATAGTCTCCCCCCTTTATCAATACCCCCCGCCGGAGAGGTACACTTGTTACAACTGATGAACCTCCACTGACTTGGTCAAATGTGTATGGGATATCACGTATCCACCATCATGGCATCACAGAGTAGCTTCATGGTCCTAAAAGTCCTCTGCGCTCGGCCTGCCTGCCCATCCTTCCTTCCCCGCAGTTCCTGGCAACCACTGTGATGGGCAATGTTTGTGGAGCACTTCATTACATGCACCAGGCCTTGGTCTAAGCATTTCACCTGTATTGATTCACTTGAGCCTGATAAGAACGTTGTGAGGTAGGTACTATTATTGTTGTTACTATTATTTTGTTATTAGTATCACCATCTCCATTTCACAAACGAAAACCCTGAGGCCTGGGGGGTAAATAAAGCGCGAAGGTGCAGCTCCAGGATGGTCTGATTCCAAACCCCTGGGATACTGTACCTGCCCCAGAATGAGAGCCCTTCAAGTGTGGGGGCAGGCGAGGTGTCCTCACTGAGCTCCCAAAGGAGCCCCTTGCACCCGAGAGACCCTTAAGACTCCCTGACATTTTGGTTCACTTCTCTGGAAGTCAGCCAGGGAGTGCATGGCCACTATGGGACATGAAAGAGATTTCAAATAACGAAACTGGAATCAAAGAAGAATGCTCGAAGTGGTGGTGATACCCCAGTATCCCTTTTCTCTCAGGTATTTTAAATGACCTCTACTTAGCAAAAAGAGAAAAGGGGGCGGTGGAAGCCTTTCTAAGGATGTTACAAAGACCAGAGGAACCTAAAGGGAAGTATGATAAACATGACTACATAAAAATGTAAAACTCCCTCCTGGCAAAGGTTGAAAGACAAACAGGAGTCAGGAGGCACGTCTGCAGGGAGTCACTGGCCTCCATCCGAGACCCAGAGTGGGAAACAGACACGTCCCAGTCACTGCCGCCAGCGCACTATCTCATTCCTATCCTCCTTTTCCAAAAGGGATTCCAGAGGCACTCTGTAGGTCCGACTTTCACCCAAAGGCGCCTCGGGGTGAGGGGCGGGGCTCTCTTCCCAGTGACGTGGCTTGTGGAAAATTGTCCCTCAGCAGACCCTGTGTCCCAAGACACCTACCTCTCCAGCCCTCCCCGCCTCTCAATTTCTCTCTCGCCAGCCACCACCACTAGATGGCGTTAGAACTCCACGAGAATCCCCCTTGTCTCTGGCAAACTTTTCCGGGGAGCCCTCCAGTCAATCAAAACACCTTTAAAAACGTTTACAGGTTGCTCTTTTCCTCTTTCAAAGTGGAAAGAGCATTTGGGGGAACTATGCCCTTATAGCTTCCATTAGCTACTTCGTTGTAAAGAAAACAGGTCGATGAGGAAGTCAGCCCTACTCTTCGGCCACCCAGACGTTGCCCTCTGGGCGTGTTTGCATCACTGCGGCCACCTTCTCAAGTTTCCCCGTGAAACCGCCCCTCTGGAGCAGCCCTCCCCACCACAGTGACTAGACCAAAGGTCGAACCTGCCAACAGAGATTCTCCCAGGACTGAGGGGGGATGTCTCCAAACTTAGGCCAAGTCAGGTCCTCTCCAGGGCCCTCCAGTTCCCCATGCTCTGCTGTCTGCATCTGCAGTTGGTGTGGGCACCTGTGTGTGCCCAGCACGAGCGTGGTGCCTGGCCCTCTGCACACGCCCCGTGGATACCTCTCCGTTGTTCTGTGGACTCACCTTCAGGACGTGTGGCCAATACCAGAGGTGCTTCCTTGCCTGGCCCTCTGAGCGACACTATTGCCCTCAGAGCTGGGACGTGCCACACCCAGTCCGGCCTGTCCCACAAACACCTCCACATCTACGCCACCACAGTGGGTGACGTTTGGTCTCAGAACTCTCCTGAGTTGGTGCACGTAGGCAGCTGGGGAAAAGGGACCCTGGGGCCATTCTGACATAGGCAGCTGGGGAAAAGGGACCCTGGGGCCATTCTGACTTTGGTATTTCCCAAGAAGTGAAATTCAGAAAATCCTGCTGGGTGGCTGCTCCTCCCAGAGCAGCTCACCTGCTTTTGACCCCAGGACTCCACATTTGGACCGACACCCAGTGCCCAGAGCCACCCCCAGAGGGGCCTCCATGCCAAGAACTAGCACCCCTCAGCAGTGTCTGGAAACAACTTCATTTCGGTTTAGTCGGAAAATCCATGTTTGTAGCTTGCTAGCTATGTAAAAAGAGAAAAAATGGGGAAAGGGGATAATATTATAAAACCAGGCTTGTGTGTTTCTTCTTCTGAGAAAGGAGTTAGGCAGGTACTGTAAACCGAGACAGTTGTTCCACGTTCTGGACTCTACGGGACGAACGCCAGAAGTTTAAATGTGGAAGAACGTTCAGGGTTGAACTTGGTCATTTTATTTTGTGTAAGTCATAATATTTTAACCTTATTTTAACCTTATGTATCTATTTATATACAGAATATATTTTTAAATTCATAATTCCACCGCCCAGATAACCTCTGTTGATCTTTGAAAAGTAAAATTTATATGTACACATTGTTTGGAAAGTCAAACAGCATAGAAAGATAGAAAATGGGAAGAAAATAACAGCCCCCTCCCCAACCACCCATTGGTAGCAACTGTCCATATCTCTTGCAAAAAGTGCATGCATAGTATGCAAACTTTCATGTGCACTAACTGTGCTTTCTTAGTTTATCAGAATCCAGAGGCCTTTTTCAAATGAACACATATAGATTTGCTCATTCTTCTAGTGCATACTGTACGAGATCTACTGTATGAGATCTACTGTTGAGACCCAGTGAATACTGTGTGAGATCTACTGTACAGATCTCATGTTATAGCACCGCCATACTTTACTTAAACAGTCCCCTGTTGATGAAACAGGGGTTGTGTTCACTTTTATTGCCATTCAGACAAAGCTATAATGAGCACCCTTGTTCATTTATCTCGGCCACTTCTTCATATCTACCCATAGGGTCAATTCAGAGCTTTGCAATTGTTAGGCGAAAGGGCATGCGTATTTAAATTTTTGCTTTGAATATATTGCCAAATTGTCCTAGAACCCTCCCCCACAAATGGGTACGCTTCCTTACCATCGGTGTGTAAAAGTGGCTGTGTCCCAGAGCCCTCACTGCCCCTGGAGATTACCAATCCCTCAGTTTCTAACCGCTTGGCGAGTTTTGAAAGGCCCCCGGTTGTTTGGACTGTGTTTAATTATGAATGAGAATTAGAATCTTTGCAGGACTGGGGGCCTTTCTTTTTCTGTGAATAGCCTGTTTACCTCCTTTGACCATTTTTCTCTAAGATTAGTCATCTTTTTTATTATTTTTATATGCTCCCTCTACAAATTAAAGGAAAGGGCCCCTTTGTGTGGCATGTGTGTGGCAACACCTCATCCAGTTCATTATTCCTACTTTGTTTGTTGGCACTCTGCCCACAGAAGCTGAGGCCACTTTCTCTCCCTTCTGCTTCGTAGCCACTGCACTGTGTGCTCTATTTGCAAACACCTCCCTATATTTCCCTGTAGAATTTTTATGACCTTCACTTTTATGGTAAAGTTTTTGAGCCATTGGAGTTTATTCTGGGTAATGAATGAGGTGGAGATTCCATTTCAGTTTTCCCCGAATGGCTACCCAGCTGTTCCAACACCATCTGTCAGATGGCCTCCCTCAGGGGCCACGGTGCTCCGTGTCGTCACCAGAGTGGAGTCCACATAAGTGCCACACCACTTTCCCCCAGCTCTGCCAGCCACCAACCAAAGAGCCCCATCACATGGATCCCGCAGGGGCCTCTGTCATCAGGGCAGAAGAGATCCAGGTCTCTTGGGCAGAAGAGATCCAGGTCTCTTGGACAGAGAGGCCACCGCCGCTCTGCTGGACAGAGGGAACAATAGCTTCCCAGTTGGAGAGAGAAGTGGGACACGCATCCAATGTCTTCCTTTGGACAGAAAAGAGAGAAGCCTCAGGAGAGAGTGTACTCACTGTATGAAAAGACGAGACACAACCATCGCTGAATTTCTGAAGACACACGTGTTTGCATGCACCCACAGGTACACATACACCACACACGCCCCCCACGCCCACATCAAACTCTGAGAGTCTCCAGTAGGGGGCACCCAGTCCTAAAGAACCGCTCAGTCACGGGAACTCTGAGGATGGTAGAGCCCAAATCTCTCAAATACTAGGCAGATTTCTTTCAAAGGGCAGAAAACCTAGGAGACTGCCAAGCATGGACCCACAATTCTCTAATCTGAGGAAGAGAGAGCAGACCCCTGTTCTATAAGGATCTTTCCACTGGGCGTGAACACATGTTTCACACTGCTGAAAAGATTTGCCATCATTCAAATAAAATGTGAATTACAAAAGCTTCCCCAGAATTAAAAGACCCCCGAGGGTCCCCAAGGACACAGCTGCAGATCCCGGGGTGGGGTGGGAGACGGAGACGCACTGACTAAGGTGCTGTCGTGCAGCAGGTCTGCACGGTCTCAGCTTTCCGCACTCGGAGTAAAGCCAGTCTTTCTCTTTCTGCCCTTTCCGCCTCTCCGGGTTCAGCTGGTCCGGGGCTCTAGGCAACAAATGTACTGCCCTCCCCTTTTACTTGTTCCTTAATCCCTTTGAGTTTTTCCAGTAAAAATACTTTATGGTTTTTATTGGGATTTTTAAAAAAATCATTACTATAAAAGTAGACAATTTAGAAAATACAGACTTTTTTGACGTGAAGCCGCCCCCTCACCCTAGGGTATTTCTTGGAGGTGTGGTGAGCTTCCTTCTCGCCTTTTTCTCTGCTGGAGTGTTTTCCGTAAACACCCAGCAAGGGCCAGTGCAGTCACACAGAATACCACCCCCTGCAGGGCCCAGGGCCCCAGGCTGGCCTGGGAGGTCCATCTCCTCTGTCAGAGGTTGTAGCTGAGAACAGACTGGCCTGGGGGAGACCTGTCCCAATTTCCTGCAGTGTTCTCCCCAACGCCATGCTTGTTCACTCCTGGAGACTCCCCTGAGACTAGAATGGGAGGCGGGGTGCTCAAACCCTCCGAGCCCTGTTCTCTCCACCCCCTGCACTGGAGCTGCCTCTCGAAGGGTGGGTGGGAAAAGGGGCAGGGGTTTTCAGTGGAGGTGGGAAGACACAGCTGGGCACAGTTAGGAGGGCCTTGAATGCCACGCTAAGGAGGCTGAGGGAGCCCCAGTCACACCTGAGCTGAGGAATGAGGTAGTGGAAGCTGTGCTCAGGGAAACCGGAACCGGCCGGTGGCCAGGCCTAGAGAGCAGTGGAATAAAATGGGGCAGAGGGCTGCCAGTACCCACTGACCCTCCAGCCAGCTCTCCTGACCCCTACTGCCTGACACTACCTTCCAGCGACCCCAAACTGCCAGCCACACCAGAGTGCTTCTCGCCTCCATGCCTCTGCTGGCGCGGAACTGTCTGCCTGGAAGGCCTTCCCTTTCCAATGCCTTTCATTGGCAAACCATGCCGAAACATGGTTCAATACACGCTTCTCAAGGGTTTTCTCTTCCCAGAACTCTTTGGGCAAGGTAAGGTGCCCCACTTGCCTCCTCCCAGCATGAAAGTCAACATGAACTCTCCCTGGGCTCAGTGGAATCAAGCCACGTTTTGATTAAAACCAGAAAATATAAGATGGCTCCATCAGTGTCTTGCCCTTACCGTACCCAGAATTTGCCTGTCCCCCACGGGACACCCTGCCAGCTGTCAGGCCTCAGTATCCACACCCTGAAGAGAGGAGGGAATGGTCTGCGCAGGCATGGAGCGCCAGGCAGGGCCTATTTGCCTAAAGGTGCTTTGGGCTGGCTGGTCACAGAGAGGAGGGAGTGGCACTGGTGACACGCAGCCTGGGCATCAGAGCCTCTGTGGAGAGCTAGACCTCAGAGGCTTGGCTGGGGACCCTCGGAAGAGAAGAAGCTCCTGGGGGCCCAGACTCGCCCCCAGCACAGCCCCCGGCTCACGCGGCCACCCACCAGGCGGGAGCCATGGAGAAGTTCCGCCTGCTCTTCCAGTACTTCCAGTCCAGCTCCGAGTCGGTGATGAACGGCATCTGCCTGCTGCTGGCTGCGGCCACGGTCAAGCTGTACTCCTCCTTCGACTTCAACTGCCCCTGCCTGGCGCGCTACAACGCCCTCTACGGCCTGGGCCTGCTGCTCACACCCCCGCTCGCCCTTTTCCTCTGTGGCCTCCTTGCCAACCGGCAGACCGTGGTGATGGTGGAGGAGTGGCGCCGGCCTGCAGGGCACCGGAAGAAGGACCCGGGCATCATCAGGTACCGTCCCACACCACCCAGAGGCCTGTGGGCGTTGTCGGGACCCCCCACCTGTGCAGGAATTGCCGGGGCACCTCCAAACCCTGACCCCACCCCACGGGCATTGTCAGCGCCCCCCACCACAAAAACAAGTCCCAGTGACCCCACAGGTGTTGTCAGGGCTCCTCGCCCGCCCCCACGGTCACTCTCAAGTGTGCCCTCTCCTTTCCCCAACTACAGCATCGTCAGCTTACGAGCCCCATTTCCAGTTTCCACTCCAGAAACAGATGTTCCTGTCCCTGCCATTTGTCACCTTTCTGTGGCCAGGGCTGGAGATAGATGAGTAGCACAGAATCACCCCGGTCACATCTGTCACGCTGGCCGTGGATTGGCTGCACCTCACCACACTCATGAAGGGCCATCCCGTGGCATGCACATTGCGTGTGGCGTGAGAGGCGTGAGCGGCCTGCAGGCTGTTTCGCTCTCCCGTGGGCTCTCGGGCAGCCCGTGCTGCCGAGTCCTCAGAGCCTCCCCGCGGGTGGGCACCTTCTGTCAGCATCAGTCGATGGGGTTGAGCCATCGAACTGCCCGCTGGCCAACACCGAACAGCAATGCGGGGCCGAGCTCCGTGCCAAGTGCTATGTGTGTGTGCATGGCCTCTGCATTCTCGC
>PVKM010036635.1:0-14730 GCA_004027735.1 Carollia perspicillata | reverse complement strand
TATTTACCAAGTTTTCAAGTCTTAAAATTATGAAGAGAAATGCTAAGTGAAATATATAATATTTAGGAGAGGAGAACTCTGTTGTTTGCTCCATGTGTGAAGACCTTTAAAAAACTGCATATTTGATTCAGATATTTTTAATTAACTTTTACTTTCAAAAGAATTCAATGGCTAAATTCCTTTTTGGACTGGACAGGCAATGCCAGGCGTTCTTCTACTTCTCTTCCTCTGCTGGGAAGCCTTGCTACGTGGTTCCCATCTGGTGCGGCTTCCAGACGGCCGGAATTGTTCCAAATGGCTGTGTGAACTCTTCCTTCTCATACCCAGAGTATCAGAGTAATCGTGGAAGTATCTGTTGTGTGAAAAGGAAGTATTTTTGTTTGTTTACAGTCAATATTGTTTTGTATTAGTTTCAGGTGTACGGCATAGTGGTTAGACAATCACACACTTGACAAAGTGTTCCCCCCAACATTTCCAGTACCCACCTGGCACCACACATAGGTATTACAACATTATTGACTGTGTTTCCTATGCTGCACTTTAGGTACCTGTGACTACTCTGTAACTACCAATCTGCACTTCTCAATCCCTTCATCTTTTTCACCCAGCCCCCCACAACCCCTCTGACAACTGTCAAAATGTTCTCTCTATCTTTGAGTCTATTTCTGTTTTGTTTGTTTATATTATTCCTTAGATTCCACATATAAGTGAAATAATATGGTATTTGTCTTTCTCTGACTTATTTCACTTAGCTTAATACACTCTAGGTCCATTCACGTTGTTGCAAATGGTAAGATTTTATTCTCTTTTATGGCCGAGTAGTATTCTATTGTCCATATGTACCACAGCTTTTTGAAAATGAAGTTTTTGATGGTGATGATGATTTTAATATCATGATATTATGATATCATGATATGATGGACGGGAGCAGCATGATGAGTGACTATAACAGTTTCAGGCAAGGAACCAAAGATTTTCTATATATGCCCTTTTCTAAGCTTTACCAATAATCCAGCTAGGTAGGTGTCATTCATTCATTAATGTCACAAATACCTATAAGCACTACATGGCTTCCTAATGACATTGCTTTAGCACCTGGAGCCATGAGAGCTTATAGCTAAGACCATCCCTAAACTTCTCAGTCCTAAGAGCCAATAATTCTGTTTCTGACTTAACCCATTTACACTGGGTCGCTGTTGCTTACAGGCAGGGTCTTACCTCCACAAATCAAGGGTCTACAGTGGTGTCTTATTTTCCTTGGTATTACATAATATAGTATAAAACAGGCAAGTGTCCAGCCACAAATCTCATGTTGCTGACTTTTCCAGGACTGAACCTCATTGTTGAGAATGGGATCTGAACAGAGTTGAGTGGTACAATTTTAAGATGATGTGGCTTTCTCAGCACAGGCCCTGGAGATACAGTAGTGAATAAGCTGGTTAGAATCCTCTCTCCTGTGGAAATTACCTTCTTTTTCTGGTGGAAGAAGACATTAGACAAATAAAGAAGGATGGAAGTAAGAAATCAGACAATTGAGAATGCTACGATGAAAACATAAGAGTGCCCTGTCCACTGAAGTGGACAGGACAGGGAGGAGTGGCTGCTTTAGGCCAAGTGGTCAAGGAAGCCTACATTTAGTCAGTCACATTTAAGGTGAGACCTACATGCCAAGTATGAACCAAACATTGCAAGGTCTGGAGGAAGGCTGCTTCAGTCAGCAGAGCAGATAGGACAAAGGCCTGAGTTATGTCCCAAAAATAAAAAATAAAAAAGGGCAAGTGCTTTGTTCCTCTTGTGTGTGCATGTGTGTAAATGCTTTTAATTTTAGACACTCTACATGACATGTGTTTTTCTTTCAAACAGTGTCTCCACTCTAAATAAATCAAGGTGAAAAGCAACGAGGAGCTCAAGATGACATCAGTCTCATTTGTCTAAGGCAGGGGTGTCAAACTCATTGTCACCGGGGGCCACATCAGCCTCATGGTTGCCTTCAAAAGGCCAAAATAATTTTACAACTGCATAGATGTAACTACTCCTTAACTGTTAAGGAGTTGAAATTATATTCAGCCCTTTGAAGGCAACTGCGAGGCTGATGTGGCCCAGATGACAATGATTTCACACCCCTGGCTAAGGCCTGGTGTTGTGTGGATGGATGGGAGCACCATTGATAATGTCAGGTGATAAACCCCAAGCAATTGCCAAATTTGTTAACATTTTTCCATTTCTAAGCCATCCTGAAAGGAAATCACATATGGAGTCATATATACATGTGACTAGAGTGTATTTGAACAGGAGGGAGAGTGTTAGGATATGAAGCTGGAGAGGCAGGCAATGGCCTAGGCCTCCTGGTTTAGAACAAGGACATTTAATTTTATTTTCTAATGGGAACCTATTGATGGATTTTAAGCTGGAGAACGGTGGGATCTGTTTTGGGATTTTTATAGCTCATACTGACTATGTTGTCCTGTGGTGAGTGGATTTTAGAGGATGAAGAGTAGAAGCAGGAAGACCAGTGACAAAGCTCTTGCTTTAGTCCAGGCCAGAGGTGCTGTTGGCTTGGTCAGAAATGGTAGCCGCAAAAATCGAAATGAATATACCTGGGGACCACATGTAACACAAGAGAGGACAATTCAGGGACCTCATTCATAAAGATTAAATGTGTGTGACATCCCCCAAGCTGCTAATTGCAGAAGCTGGCGGCTGCATGGAGCGGTTTCCAAAGAATTCAGGATGTGGCCGAAGGCTTCATCCAAGATCACGAAGGTCATGTGTGGGAGGTGGAGCGAAGAGTCAATCAGTTAGGCATTTGGTGGTGCTGAGATGAAAAAGGCAGCAGGAAGATATCTTTGGGAAAACAAAGTCAAGTTTTGTTTTGGTTTTGGACTGTTAAATTGAGATGGAAATGCCTATTAGATATCCAAGCCAACAAATCAAGAGGAGAGTTGAAGTTAGGGTTAAGGTTATGCTTTGAAGTTCAGGGGAGAAGTCATTGATAAATGACATTATAGTTCATGTGGAAGAGTAAATATCTGAATAAAACTAAGAAGAGTTTGATAACACTGGCAGGTGATATGTCCCATTAATACTGAAATATTCCATATAGCCCCTGTAATCAAATCAAGATGGTATTGATATGGGAATAAATAGCTCAGTGGGACAGTATAGACTCAAAGAAACAGATTTCAGTCAAAATGAAACTGTAATACATGACAAAGACTACACTCTAATTCTTTGGGAAAAGGATGAACTGTTCAATAAATGAATGATGTTGGTACAGCTGGCTATCCATCTGGAAGAAAATAAAATTAGTCTCCTATCTTACACATTTTACAAAAATAAACACCAGATGGATTAAATATTTAAATGTGAAAAAGAAAATAATAAAAGTGCTTGCAAGAAAATCTAAGAAACTGCATGTACAATCTAGAAATGGGGAGACTATCCTGCAAAGACTAGAACTCTGGAAGCTGTGCAAGAAATTAAAGATATTTGGATATGTAAAAATAAAATATTTTCTATGGAGAAAGATTCCATTAAAAATTATAAAGGGCAGCTCCGACTGGTATGGCTCGGTGGATTGAGCACCAGCCTGACAACCAAAGGGTCACTGGTTTGATTCCCAGTCAGGGCACATGCCTGGGTTGCGGGCCAGGTGCCCAGTGCGGGGCGTGCAAGATGCAACCACGCATTGATGTTTCTCTCCCTCTCTTTCTCCCTTCCTCCCCCTCTCTCTAAAAACAAATAAATAAAATCTTTAAAAAAGTTTAAAAAATTATAAAGGACAAAAATGTATTTGAAAATTTGTAATTCAGATGGCAAAGTTGATATGTAATATTGAAGAGCTCTTACAGATTGTAAGAAAAAGACAAGTGGCCTAATTTAAAAAATGGGCAAAGGATGTAAATAGACAATTCACAGGGTGGCCAGTGGAAATGCTAACATGCTTTGAAGAAATGTACAAATTCACGAACTGTCAGGAAACTGCAAAGTAAGACAACACTTTAACACTGTATTTCTTCAGGGTGCCAAAAATTAATGAGTGATGTTCATTGCTTGTAGGGATGTGTATATTCATATTTTTGGTGGAAATATGAATTGTTATAGTCTTTTGAACAGGAATCTGGCCACATGTATTAAAATGAAAAATGTGTATATATTTCAATAAGCAGTCTTTTTCCCCCTGGCAATCTATCCCATAGAAATAAAGGCACTAGTGCATGTGAATTTAGATAGAGATTCTATTATAACTTTGTTTTTAGTGGCCAAAAATTGGAAATAAAAGTGAATGCTTCTCAAAAGGGAAAAGCTGAATAAAATATGGCCCTTTTATGTCATAAAACACTACGAATATATAAGGGGAGATCCCCCAAAACCCAGAATTTATTTATTAAAAATGTGTATTTATTCTTACATGTTTAAACTGCAGTCATCTTCAAAGTACTCTCCACTGGATGAAATACATTTATGAAGGCGTTTTTCCACTGCTCAAAACAGTGTTTGAACTTGTCAATTTTGATGCCTTTTAGTGCTTCTGCTGTTTTTTGTTTCACCTCTTCCATATTGGCAACACGTTTCTCTTTGAGGACTTTTTTCATTCCAGGAAACAAAAAATGTTGCTTGGGGGAGGTCAGATGAATATGGAGGGTGGAGCACAGGGGTGATGCTGTTTTTTGTTTTTTTTTGTCAAAAACTGCTGCACTCAGTGGAGTGTGGGCAGGGACACTTGTAAGCCACCCATCATGAAATGGGAAAATGTGTTGAGAGTCTTCAAAAAAATTCACTGAAGCCAAATGCATCCTCTCACAACAACACCAGCTGGTACACTGATACAGGTGGGTTCCCAGAATACTCACCTAGTGGGGGAAGCCTGTAATACAAGGGGCCCATCCTCCAGAAGATAATTCTGGGATTTTTTGGATCCTCCCTCATACGAATGTATGAAAGACTGAATCGGAGGTAACCAGTTTACTTAGATTCCCATAAGGTATTGTTGGAGGGGAAAGGAAAATACAGAGTTCATGTAATATAGTCTCATTTTAAACAAATGGTGACAAACTCCTTCTGTGTGTGCTTATATATGCTTATGGGTTTTTTTTACTCTTATATAGCATTACAAGAACATAACAAAATAGAGAAGAAAACATACTAGATTGTTAAAATTGGTTAATTCTGGAGGAGAACAATATGAGTGTAGAGGAGGACTTATGTAAGAAAGGAAAGAAAACAAAATAAAAATCTCCAAACTTCCTATCACAAAGATTTTTACTCCTTAAGTTCTTGAGGCACCTAATTCCCATGAAAATTCAAATTAAAAAACAGTAGCTATTCCTGCCCAACCAAAGTCATGTGTGTTTGAAGGCAGGCTTCATTGTCCATCTAGCCATGCATCTCAATGACAGGGATGCTCTCTGAGAAATGCATCTCGTTGGGCAATTTTGCCATGTAAACACCATAGGGTGCATGTCCGCGAACCTAGATGGCACTGGCTACTGCACACCCAGGCTGCGTGGCACAGCCTATTGCTTCTGGGCCACAGACCTGTACAGCGTATTACTGTACTGAAAATCACAGGCAATTGTAACTCACTGTAAGTATTTGTGTATCTAAACATAGCTACAAAGATCCCTTAGAGCTTAATCTGGTTCATCCCTCTCATTTTGCAGTTGAGGAAGGTGGGGCCAAAATAACTTTAACAGAGCTGCCCTGAATAATTTTATAGCACAGAACTAAAACCAACCAAAAAGCTGTGACTCAGAGCAATCCCCTTGTTAGTGTATGTCCTTTTGGTCTCTTAAAAATGTGTGCACATATTCCCATAATAAAGCTTGTATCATACTGTTTATATGTTCGTATCGTGCCTTTTTCACTAAATACAGTTTGAGGTTTCCCCTCAATTATGATGCAACTATTAGTTTGATAAGATAAGAACTGTTATTCTCATATTGTAGATAAACCTGTAAGAGGCTCCTGGAGAAACACATGACTAAACGCCCAAGGATCTATGGGAAGTGTCCGGGAGTTTTCCTGCAGGGGTCACTGTTACTGTCAACAATACAAGACTTAGCTTGTATTGTTCTTTACACATTTGTCACTGACATAGTGACATAGTGACTATATAACATCTCATTGTATGGCTATACCATAATTTATTCGATTGATTCCCTGTTGTTGGGCATTTAGTTTTTGTTTTGTGTTATTGTTGTTATTAGAAATAAAACCTTTGCACCTAAATTATGGCTTCTCTCTGATTATTCATTTTTTCCCCTTTTTGTTGAACTTATTGGGGTGAGACTGGTTAACAAAATCATACAGGTTTCAGGTCCACGATTTCACAACACATCATCTGTGCACTGTATTGTGTGTTCACCACCCCAAGGCAAATACGACCGAAAACTTCTGATTACTTCATAAGGGGAGAAATACCAGTTTGGTTTAAAGGGATGAGCACATTTAAGGATTCTGATACATACTACCAAGCTGATCCGTCCAGAAAAGTTATACAGATTTGCCACAAGTAATGTTTCATATCTTTTTTGAAATTTTATCAACTTTGAAACAGTTATCTAGATAATGTGGAGTTCAACTTTGCCCTAATTTTACTCATTTAAAAATACTAATAATTATGATGCAACTATTAGTTTGATAAGATAAGAACTGTTATTCTCATATTGTAGATGAACCTGTAAGGGGCTCCTGGAGAAACACATGACTAGATGCCCAAGGATCTATGGGAAGTGTCCGGGGAGTTTTCCTGCAGGGGTCACTGTTACTGTCAACTTAGGCCTGTAAGGAAATGAAAATAAAGTCATGCATTTAAGAATGTATGCTCATTCATTTTTAATGCCCGAGTTGTCTACATTCTCTAAACTGCAAAATAAATAAGACCTTCAGCCAAATAGCATCATAGTGCCAGGTTCTTTATATCACGACGCCTACCACTCTCTCCACTCAATATACTCCTGCGTTTGAATTGATTAAATGTGTGCGACTCATGAAAGGCACTGCAGCTTGCTCTTAATAGAGGACGCATTAGCTAATTACCTAACGCCAGTAAAGTGGTTTAAATGGCATGTATGCTGACATGAAAAAGAGGAGAAAAAAAAACATACATTGCAGTGAAGACAGGATCCTTCCTCATCACCTTCCTTTTTCTGTTCCCCCCCCCGCCTCCCCTGAACCTGTTTGCTCTCTACCTCAGAATCTACGCAGAAGACAAAATCAGATATAACCTGCATTCTATAGTGCTATTTGAGTACAAAGAGGTGCTTTTCAATCTTTAGGTTTTTATCAGTGCAGCTCAAACACGCTCCAGACGATCCAGGAGCCCGGCCAACGTGGCTGCGAGGACACACCTTTCTTTGCTAGGCTGCTGTCAGGCTTCGGGGCTGGGGCAGGGACCATGGCAGGTGTTGCTGGAGACTTATCAGCTCTCTCTACAAAGCAGGAGTCTTCCCCATCATAACATGCAAAGTAGCCTGCCGTTTTCCATGTCCCACATCCCGGGCCCTCCTCCGGTGGTGAGGAAGGTGCTGGGAGGATATTTACTCTCCGCTCTGGGATTTCTCTTATTTAACTGAACCCCAAAGCATTTGCTTCTCTAAGGGCAGCGCCGGTGGATTCAGGGCTAGCCGCACCTGGCGGGCAGGTGGCCGAGCTGACCCTGGGCTTTGACCAAACCTGAGCCGGGCTGGGGCCTCCGGGAAGCTGGGGAAGCTGAAGGAGCCGGGTTAGGAAACCAGGGTGTGTAATGTAGAGAGCTGAGCCGAGTCCCTGGCACGCTGTGTCCCGCGGCGGACGCTTGGCTTCTCTCCACTCCTCTCGCAGCTGGGAGGAGTTGAGGCTGGGAGTTGGTGAAACTCTCTCACCTGTCAGAACCCGGATCTGGGCAGGGAGCAGGGCCTGGTGTCCAGAGCGCGGTGGTCACAGCAACCTCGGCAGGAGGCCCTCCCGGTGCCGGGACGCCACAGCAAGGGAGGCAGGTGTGGGGGCTGCTCCCAAAGACTCTAGCCGCCCCCACCCGCGGGTCCGCACTTCAGCTCCTTGCTCACCCCTTTCGCCCACACTTGCCATCTGCGTGCTGTGCCCCAAGGTCAACTCTTGCAGACTCAGGGTTGCAGGTTCGAGACGCTCCGCCTCCTTCTGGCACTTAGAGCCGTAACCACCAGCGGGAACCTTCCTTGTTGGTCTTAGTCTGCGGTCATTGCTGAGGTTTTCGGAAGCTTGGCTTCTAACCGACGCCGCGCCTGCACCCTGCCTGGGATACCCCGAGGCCTGGGAGATTCCACTCTCCTTCCGGCACCGACGCCCCAACTTTTTACGTGCTGTCTGCGCTCCCTGGCTGAGTGTCCACCTCCGGTGCCAGCACCGTTCTCAACTAGCTCAGCTCGCCCTCTTCTCCCCCGAGCGAGTGCAGGCTGAGTGAGCCCGCATCCCGGGTGCACTTGATCAGTTCCTGTGCTTGGGACTCACCCCTGCCTCGGAGCCCACCCGGGAGCACAGATTCAACCCCGAAGGTCCAGGCCTCTCACTCCGAAACTCAAGTCAGCCCCCATCTTTTCTCTCCGAAGCCAGGCGCCCGTCGCGGGTTGGCCCAGCGAGCGGCGGGGTGAAGTATCCGGGCGCTCCGGGCCACATCGCCCCGTCGGTGGCAGCGAGCACCATGGCGGGCTGCTGCTGCCTGTCAGCCGAGGAGAAGGAGTCGCAGCGCATCAGCGCAGAGATCGAGCGGCAGCTTCGCCGGGACAAGAAGGACGCGCGCCGGGAGCTCAAGCTGCTCCTGCTGGGTGAGTGACACCTTCCTTCCCCGCCATTCCCTCGTGCGGGTCCCCGCCTCCAATCCCGGGGGCATACAAATGCCTTAGGCGCCTGTATTTTGCAACTCCAGCTGGGTGACTTTCGACTACCCCCAAACAGGGTTGAGACGGGACGCGTGACCTCTGTGTGCCTTCCCCCCCTCCGTTCCGGTTAGCCTCTGTCCGTAAAGCCTCGACTTCCCCACCTTGCCCCTTCCACCCCGCCAGCGCACACAGATTCTGCAGAACTCCATCTTGGATGTCCCGGTCCGTGGTGGGGAAGTGCCTGATTTATGGGTCGGGTTCAGTTGTCAGTGCTAATAAATAAGCACTGTTTGTTGACAGAGCACTTAACAAGTGCAGGACTGTGCTAAGTTCTTGGGGACATCACTGACAACTGAGGCGGACAGGTAATGTCTCCATTTTAGAGAGTTAAAAATGGAGGCCCAGAAAATTGGCGAACTTGCCCTGACCAAAAAAAGGCAAAGCAGACAGCAAGTCAACCATGTGGGTGAAGCCCAGGTCCTGGCCACCTCCCTCACTGTGACCCACCTCCACTTGCCACCCGTCCCCCTCCCTGGGAGGCCTTTCTGTTTGCAGCAGACCCTAAGCTTCCTTGCCCAGGTGACTCAGCGTGGGGAGGTGCCTAGGAGTGTGGCTTTGTGGCCCTAGGTGCTTTGGCTACTTCTTCATTTGGCTCTTTTGGTCTCCTGGCTCTGGGTAGGACACCCATTCTCAACAACAGAAAGAACTTGTCAGGTTTGCCCAGTTTATACCCTAGGAAAGGAACACTGTTCAATGCATTTGCCGTTTGAGGAACGGAACAGGTAGCTGCAAGTATTTCAGCTTTTTCTTTCATCCCTTCCAGACAGGACTCCTCTCTTACACCAGTTTGTCTTTGATATAAGGAATCTTCCTCCCAGAAAGAAAAGTCGATGTAGTTGGAAGAAAATAGAGAAGGCTTTTAGTCTGTTTTGCCTTGAACCTGAATAACAAACTCCCTTACACTTATTTCCGGGGTTTAGAGGGCTGGGTATAAGCTTCCCCACGCTGCGAACCCTCCCCGCACTGAGCTAAGTGTCTGCAGGTGAAGTGGACTGCCCACCCAGAATCCCCATTGACCTTTAAGTCCCAGACACCCGTGGAATTCCCTGCCTACAGTCCCCCAGCTTGCTTTCAGGGCCTTCACGAGCAGACAGGGCAGACTCCATCCCTGAGGAGTACCCAAAGGAGCAGATATGCCAGGTTGTGGACCATCCTCCAAATGTGGGCTGAGGGCCCACAGGATGCCCCAGAGGCCTTCCTGGGGAGGGAAGGTGCTATGTAGGGAGGGGAAGGAATGCACGAATTGGCCAGAGTTGCTCTTTCCTGTCTGGCCTGAAACTCTGAGGGGTCTGAGAATTTTAAATCATACCTGGGCTCCAGGTGGTCATAAAGCTACATTTGTCAAGGGAGGAGGATTATGTGACAGTTTGGTAGCATGATTAGCACTTTAATGTAGTAATTATGTGGGCCTCCATTTGTACTCTTGCCCCTGGCCCCATAGATGACAGGGGCAGCCTTGGCTTTAGCTGCACACGTTTTGTCCTCAAGGACAGGCTGAACCCTCTTTCATTTTGAAATATTTCGATTTGTGTCAGTGTAAGAAGTACAGTGTCTGGAATATACCAGGAGCTTGGCAGATGCTGGCTCTTTGTATGAAAAATGAAGCAGTAAGCTGAGCTATACTGTATTGGTAATAAGCCTATTTGTTTGCGGTAAAATGCTTGCATTTACACTCAGACTAGGGGAGGAATGTGCAGAGACGAATTGTTTGCCCTGGAAGCTGAATTTAATCCTGATGACCAGAATCATTCTTCATCTTCCCAGACCCTTGCCCCAACCCTCTTCCCATCCCCTTGAGGCAGGACTGCCTGACCTCCCAGGACCCCCATTTTCATCAGGCCCAGCTGTGACTAGCTCCTTGTGTTGGTGTCAGTCACTCAGAAATTGCTAGAAATTGTTTCCAAGCTACATGGAGCTGTCCAGAGCCCCCAAAGGATGGACTTCAAAACTTCTGATTTCTTTCAGTCTTTAAGGGAGTAGGGCACAGTTCCATTTTTTTTTTCTCAAAATAGAGGAGTCGTCAATGACTCAGAAAACACAGGGATCAGGGAAGGGTATGCTATTTTGTTTGAAGGCAGTCAGTTTGAGCGCAAAGTTCATTCACCTGAGCCTCTGTGGTGGGTGGAGGTGATCCATTGCTCAGATACCTCAGGTGAAAGCTCCATTTTGCAAATGGGACTTTAGGATCTTGTGTGGAGCATGGACTGGCCTGAAAAGCCACCAACTCTTTCACAAAGAAGCATGCTTTTGCTACTACATGATCTGAGGATGTTTCTGAAGTGCATCGATGGCTCAGTCCATATCTGGTCTGTGTATAATACAAGTATAGGTCAGTGTCCACTGGAGAGATAAAGCTGTGGTCTCATTAGAGCTAGTCACTGGAAGATGTCAGCATGATGGTCTCAGAGAAAGGAGGTTGAAAACAAAGAAGAGGCTGAACTTTAGTAGAAAGAAAATCCTCATCAGTTCCTCAGATAAAAGTAGGGCCAATGGGAGTTCCAGTGAGAAACCTCATAAGCACTCTCCAGTGTGAGAAGAAAGTGGATGGACAATAGAAATTAAATGGAGAGAAATATAATCTTTTGTTGATTTTTAGTATTAAAGGAGGTTTGGTTAAATGCTGTTAATCAGATGGAGTCTTAATTTTGGATGCAGACCTTGTGCTGGAATTGTCTCGAAAGAATGTTGACTGGGGAATTGGAATTGAACTTATGTGGGTATAGGAGTTAAACATGTAGGTTCCTAAGCCAGACTGCGTGGGTTCAAATCCCAGCTCTCCCCTTCTTAGCTGTGGACTAACTTCTCTCTACTTTGACACCAAGTGAGCACTTGGTGTCAGCTCTCATGGCTCCATTTTTCACCAAGACGGCTCTGCTTTCCATTTTAGTTGCTCAGTTGTCGGTAGCATAGCAGTTTGTCTAAATAGTCCTGGTGGTGCTTTGACAGAAATGGCTTGCTTTGAGTCTCCCCCACTGTTTTTATGTTTTTGTTTTGTTTTGCGCCATAAGCTCATTTTAAAGTGTCTCTTCCTCCTTGTAACAAAGAGTTGGAAATCTGAGTCCCAGAAAATTTTATTACATTGGTTATAACAAGATCCCATTTTAAAGCTGTGTTTCTGGGCCAGAAGTCCATTAGAGGAAATGGCGTAGGTAGTATGGGCTTCTCAGTGGAAGGTGACAGAATTCTCTGACTCTGTGAAGAAGAAAAGGAATGAAATGGTAATTATGCCCACGTTTCTTTTTGCTTAGTTTAATCCAAAAGGCTTTTCCAAAGTGCCAGGCATGGTGCTCCGTCCTGAGGGTCATGTCCAAGTTGACTTGGAGTTGCTTTTGCACAGGTAACTGGTATGAGGAGGAGGATCATAAACAGAGACTGCCGAGTGTGAGAGGGGTGTGGGAGGGACCCTGTGAGGAGGGCCGTGAAAGCAGGGGAAGGAAGGGTGCTGATGCCCTCACATTGTGGGGGGGTGTGTGGCTTGCGTGGGACACATGCAAGAATCCCTGCCCACAAAGGGCCACCTTTGAGGACAGTAAATGATGTTCTCAGGATCTGGGATAATATGAAGGACTCCTTGGGGGCAGATTTCTTTGAGTTTTAGTGTTTTTCTTAACCATTTATGTGAATATTATGTTCACCACAAAATAACTGTTAATGCAAAAATGTTTAAGTTTTTGTGCCATAATATGCTTCAGAAAGGAAGACCATGAGGTTTTGTCTGTGGTTCATGCCCACCAAGGCTGGAATCAACCAACCTCACCAGGTAGCCTGCTCCCACCCATGACACAGAGGTCCCTAGAGCCCTCAAGAGACAAATGAAAGTTGTCCCTCTCTCCTTTCTGCTTTTAAACAAACACAGAACCTTTTACATAATGGACTTTCACTTTTCTTTTATCTTTTCAAGTGAGGTGCATTGAGGTATGATTTACCTACAACAAAAGTCACCAAATTTAAGTGTGCAGTTTGACAAATGTGAACAGTTGTGTAAGCGTTAGCACAGTCACGATGCAAACATTTCCACCCTCCCCTAAACTTCCCTGTGCTGTCTGTATTCAATGTCTTACCCTCAAATCCTTAAAACATTTTTTTAAATTTGGAAGCAATTTGTAATAATAAGAATAGTGCCAAAACTCATAGGTGTACCTTTTTCCCATTTGACCTATTACTGAAATTTCACCTCATCTTGTTCTCATTTGTGTGTTCCCTTTAGTTTTTCTGAAATGCTGACAGTAAGCTATATATGCCTCAGTTCTCATATATGTGTATGTATTTAGTTTCTTCTACTCTGGAACACTGTCACGGGCTGTCATCACTTTTGCAACTTTACATTTTTGAAGAATGTAGTCCCCTTTTTCCTCTCTCTCTCTCTCTCTCTCTCTTTCTGGTTAAACCCTCTACCTTTTTAATAGACCACTTCTCATTTGGGGTTTGTTTGATGATTATCTTATACTTAGAGATTCCATCTATATGTTCTTGACTGGAATTCTGGGTAAGTGATGAGTGTCCTTCCCAGGGGTCACCTCTAGAGGCAACCCGTGTCTGTCTGTCCCTCATTGGTAATACTAAGGGAGCACCTGCTTGTTTTCTCTATTGTTGAACAGTTTCATGGGGACATACTTTCTAAGACCATGCAAATATTCTGCTCCTCATCAAAATATCCTCCAGATTTTGTATAAATATATATAATTCCTGATCCAGTTTGTAACTTGGTGCTGCAAAGTGATGATTTCCCAACTTTGGCACTATCTCCACATTTACCAGTTGGCATCAGGCATTCTACTGTAACAGCCTTCCCTCTGCTCCTACTTATTTATGTATTTATTTACTACCCCCCAAACTCATGAATCCCTGGGGTTTTATTTAAACCAGTGGTTTTTACTTCATTACTCTATTCAATCACGTTGGTGCTCAAATTGCATCCGATTTGCGCACTGAGATCCCCTTCTGGCTGGTTCCCCTGCCGCTGTGACATGCCCCCATCGGTTCCTCGAGCAATTCCTTACTTTCAGGCGTAACTAGTTACTCCAGGCTCATCCTGTACCTCCCTCCCAGGCCCGGGAGTCAGCTGTTTTTCTACAGGCCCTTGGTTAGTTTTAGTAGAGAACTGTACCTTTTCTTTTAAGATGTTTAAGCCTCCTGAAACAAAGATATTCAGTCCAGTAATTCAAATCAATCACTAAAATAAAGTATCTGAAGGACTGCATTTCTAAAGCATGCAGTTAGAGGATGAAAGTTTGAGGTTGTGAGCACACCTCAAATGGAAAGAGCTGACAGTGAAGTCTGATTAAAAAGCAATGTGAAAAAAAATGTCTTAACCCTCCAGAGGTTCTTTTCCTTTTTAAAGGATGCCTTCTAGTCGAGATCACTTTTTATTTTCCCTTTTCCCATGACACCTGAATCACAAGGGAAAAGCTTACCTTGTATGAGCTCCCGTGTGTGGGGCTGCAGGGAGAAAGGTAACTAGACTGAGAAGGCAGAGAGAGAAGGGTTTTCAGTGAGTCAGTGTAGAAGAGATATTACGTTAATACCAAAGACGGAGGGTGAAATTCAGGCCAGCGGGGCCTTTATTGAAGGATGCTCACTGGGGCAGCTCGTGAAAATAAAGGAGTTGAGTAATAAAGACTGGGGAAGAGCAAGTGCCAGGGCAGTGCTGGGGCACCACTGTCAGCACGACCTGGCTTTCCTCTTTTCCCAGCTTGAGGGCCCTCTGGGCCTTCCTTGCCCCTGTGAGAGCCTGAGGCCTTGCTCTGGATCAGGGTGAACTCCTGGGTCAGTCACTTCTGGCCAAGGGCAGTGCATCACAGACATGGCCTGGAGCCGGTGGCAGCGAGGTGGC
>PVKM010036634.1:0-14730 GCA_004027735.1 Carollia perspicillata | reverse complement strand
CTTCTGAGTAGGGCAAGGAAGGTGGTGGACTCAGGGTTCTCAGCACAACTTACTGTTATTTTTACAGACTCGGCTCCTGGTCACACATGGCATCCATTTTCTTCCCCAAGTGGATGAGATTGTGGTTCTGGAGAATGGCACCGTCTCAGAGAAGGGGTCCTACAGAGCTCTGCTGGCCAAGAAGGGATCGTTTGCTAGAAATCTGAAGGCATTTCAAAAAGAGATGGGGCCTGAAGGAGAAGCCACAGGTATGTAAGGGTGATTGGAAGGGGATAGAATGTGGACAGGGCAAGGAATGGGCGTGGTCAACCGATATCTACCTCCTGGACCGCTCAGTATCCAGTGAACTAGACTTGAGTGTGAATTACCCAGAGATCCGAAATCTGCTCTTTCTGTGTTTTGTGTCTCGGTAAAGAAACACAGACATAGAAACTCTATGCCCGAATGAAACTGGAGGCTCTTCCTGCTTGTCTGGTCTTTGCCGTATAATCACAGGGCACTCTTTAGGAGGGTCTGACCGGAGGTGTGGCGGAATTGGCCCTTCCCTCCAGCCTTGGGTCCCAGTCTCTGGAGCCGAGAGGCAGCCAGCCCCCGAACTGCCTTCAGAGAAACTTTCTCCTTTTCTCGAAGGATCACACATGTTCGTGGCTGGATCTCTCTACTGACCCATTTTCTTCCTGCAGAATCCCAGAATTCTGGGAGTGTCCCTTCAGTTTTTCTCATCTCTGTCCCCTACAGTCCAAGTTGGCAGTGCCTTGTCAAGATGGTTGATTGAATCAAGTCACCTGCCTAAACTCTTTAGCAAATCTGCCGTTGAGCTTTTCTAGTTAACTTTTTATTCAGTTATTATAATTTTCAACTCTAGAATTCCTATTTTCTTCTCTTTAAATAATTTCCATTTCTTTATTGATGTTCTCTGCTTGGTGAGAACTTATTCTCAGACTTTCCACGAGCTCTTTAGATATGATTTCCTTTTGTTCTTTGAACATATTTATAATAGCTGATTTAGAGTCTTTGTTCGGTAAGCTCACGGTCGTGCTCCCTCAGGTACAGTGTCTGTGGACTGCTTTTCCCCCGTATGTGATCCCGTAATTTCCTGCTTCTTTGTATGTCTAAAAAATTTTTGTTGAAAACTGGTCATTTGAAATAACATAACACTCTGGAAATAAGATTTCTCCCTCTTCTGCCAGGGTTTGTTGTGTTGTTCCACCTGTTTAGTTTCTTGAACTATTCTGTAAAATCTGTATTCTTTGTCACCTGTGGCAACTGAAGTCTATGCTTGGTTGACTGAGGGATCAGTTAGTAACTGAACATTATTTCCTGAAGTGGTGGGAACCAGTAAGTCATTCTGCCTTTTCCAAGAGGCTGGGAGAAGAGCTGAGGGCATGTCTTTAACACTCCACTGGGCAATTTACAACTCTACCTCTGCGGGGTGGGAGTCGGGGGGGGGTGGGCGTGGAGGAAGGGTTGTTTTTGTTTTCATTTTTTTTTCTGCTTACACAGAGCCCAACGGTTAGCCAGAGGTGGAGAAGAGGGCCTTGTCAAGTTTTCTTGAGCACGTGCATAGCCCTACACATCTGTGTGACAGTTTAGATGATCAGGAATATGTATGAAAGCTCCTTATGAATATCTCATTCCCAGCTTTTCCTTTGAAGTTGTGGATCAGCTTCTTATTTACACAGCTGCTATGACAACCTCAGGCAGCAGTGATGCTGGACAATTGCTGCTAGCTGTTTGAGCTAGCTAGCTCCAAGTCAGGTCCAATGAAGACCAGCCCTGTGAATGAGGTTTTCCTGGGAACGGCCAGACAAGTCAAATGGGGAAAATTCTCCAGGAGTGGGGGATCCAAACCACTTTGTTCCCTCCAGCAGCCTCTAGGCTGCTGTTTTTTGTCATTAATATGATTGGGAGGCTGTTGGTTTTCCAGGCTGCAGCAGATCTGAGGAGAGGGGGATGGGAGTAGAGTAAATTAAATGATCATAAAGCTCACTATTCTTACTAATATTTAGTCATTTTCTTAAATTTAATGTTCCTTGGATTGTTGCAAGCTTTTGGCTAGTTTCAGAGTTACAAAAAAGCTGATTTTGACAATTTTTTGCTATTCTCATTGACTTTATGGAGGTACCAATTTCTGGATGCCCTTACTCTACCATTCTGATGCCAAGGTTATGTGTGCATTTTATTTTATTTTCAGGGCATGTTTTTAAATACTTTAAAGTTGTAAGAAGTTTGTCAAGTTATTGGAATTTCAAGAAGGGGATTTTAAACTTATACTTACCTCTTTAGTCAGTTCTAAGGTAGGACTCTTGTGTTTGTCTACTATAACCCTGAAAAGTTCTTTCCTGCTCCAAAGCAACTTAAAAGATTCTGGGAATATTGTTCTCCTTTTGACTATCTTATCTCCCAGTGGAATGTTAACTCATTTCTCCTTTATCCTGGTTTTTCTCAATGAGAAAATGTACCAATAAGCAGTATTTCTGGAGTAAAAGATTCCAGCCTGTGTGGACATCTGGGATCTCGAGTGAGCCCAGCAGTCTCAAAGACATCCCTCTCCTTGTCCACAGGGCTGTGAGAGCCCTGTGCAGCTGTCTGTCTAATCTTTGATGTGTCTCCTAGTCAATGAGGACAGTGAAGAAGATGACTATGGGTTGGTGCCCAGTGTGGAGGAAATGCCTGAGGAAATGGCCCTGACTAGAGAAAACAGCTTTCGTCGGACACTCAGCCTCAGGTGGGTCATCTCTTCAGCTGGCAGCCCCCATTCCTTCCATACTTTCTCTTGGTCATTCTCTTTTTCTATGTGCATAGTGGACACCATGATCACTCCCTGCTCTTCCTTCATTTCCTTGTATGGGGATGAGGGTTGGGGTAGTTTGTTTCCCTAAGGCCACCTGCTTTGAAATGAACTTGGATGCAATCAGAGAGACTGTGCCATCTGCTTGTGAGAAGACCCTCAGGATGCATCTACGTGCTCAGGAAAGCCTCCCCCTTTTCAATTTCTCAGATCTAGGTCAAGTGGGAGGTCTCGGAAGTCCCTGAAAAACTCCCTGAAAACTCGGAATATGAATACCCTGAAGGAGGAGGAAGAACTGGTGAAAGGACAAAAATTAACTAAGAAGGAATTCGTACAAACTGGAAAGGTGAACACAACAGTAAAATGTACCAATAGAGGTGATACAGGGCTTAGAATCCCAACATTTCAAAGTTCTGTGACTTGAAAACACATCTCTGGAAGGGCTATGTCTTATGCTTGCTTTGCAAATCTTTAAGTTCATTATTGAAATGTTGGTAGAGACTCTTGGCTTTCTATCAAATCGTACCTCATGAAGAATGATGTTTCCCGTGAATATCTTCATAGCACACTTCCTGGGTGTTTGGTTCCATGCTGATGCGCGGAGCAGACACCAAAACTGCCTTGAGATGCAATTCTGGGAGCCAGAGGCCACTACCGCATCTCGGAGTATACAGTTCAAATGAACAAAACTTAACTTAAAACCAAGGTCTTAAATTTAAGGTCTTAAATCCAAATTGATGAAGTAGACTTCAGGGTGTGCAGTATGACCCCATTTGTCACACTCCATTGGTCTATCTTCCCCTTTCAATTGCTTCTAGAAGTTCATTAATAATCTGATGGTCATTTACCTTGCATTGTATTTAAGCATTGATTATTATCCTGGCCCAAGGCAGAAATGATAACCACAGACTACCAAAGTCTTCTACTTGTGATCCAATTTTTTCCGGGGACCACACTCCTCCTTGTGATTGGTACTCTAGGTAATTCTACACCAAAAGCTATTATGAGTTTTACTAACATTGAGATGTGGGCTTTGTAGGTCAAGTTCTCCATCTACCTGAAATACCTGCAAGCAGTAGGATGGTGTTCAATGTTCTTCATCTTCCTTTCTTATGTAATTAACTATGCGGCTTATATTGGATCCAATCTCTGGCTCAGTGCTTGGACAAGTGACTCTAAAGCCTACAATAGCACCAACTATCCAACCTCTCTGAGGGACTTGAGAATTGGCGTCTATGGAGCTCTGGGATTAGCGCAAGGTATGTCTGATAGCTACAGCAGCCATTTCTTGTCCAATCTGTCTGGTCAATGGGCTTTGCCTGGATTTGGACAAAGAATTGCCATTGTGTCCTTGGCACAAGACTTCAGGGATCCCCGTGCATGGTGCTGACTTCACTGTTTCCATTTCTAGGTATATTTGTGCTCGCAGCAAATCTCTGGAGTGTCTATAGCTCTACCCATGCATCAAATCTCCTTCACAAGCAACTGCTGAACAATATCCTTCGAGCACCCATGAGTTTCTTTGACACAACACCCATAGGCCGGATTGTGAACAGGTTTTCTGGTGTAAGTATCTCAAGAGCTGTAAGATTATGTGTTTTTATGCTGAGGATCTTTCCACTTCTGACAGGGAAAGAATGCTCACATCCCCCTGGGCAACACTGTGTAGTTCTTTTGTCCATCAGCATACAAATGATTTCTTGAGTACTTTGGGTGAGGTCACAAGGATCCTGGGGATATAGAACTGAACGGTTCTGACCCTTTAAGTAGCTCACCATCTAGTGAGTAAGACAGCCAAGGAAATAAATGATTGTGATATAATATGGTAAAACCAAAATAACAATGTTGTGTACATGGTATTCTGAGAGTACAGAAGAGTGACAGAGAAAAGAGGGACTAGCCCAGCCTGGGTGATTTAGGGTGGGAAATGTGAGGAAGGGTGAGCCCTAAGTGATAGAAGTGAACCAAGGAGACGGTGGGGGTAGGAGTGGACAGGCGGCAGTAGAGTCAGGGTGGGAAGAACTGGTGTGCGGAGGGAAAACACAAGGAGCAGCATTATCGCTGACTATGACAATGAGTGGAAGGAATAGCAGGACAACCTTCTGGGGGTTATCCACCTCCATTCCCGAAACCTCTGCCTTTTATGCTTTAGGAATAAGTAAATTAGATACAGATTATGGGAGAGAGGCCCCTGTGGTTTTAAGGAGGTTCTAAACCATTGTCTCTATCTACTGTAGATCATTCATTCATTTATTCATTTGATGACATTTATCGAGAACCTTTTATGAGCCAAGGACTGTCCTAGTCATTGGAATGCTCAATAAATGTTAAGATTATACAGACGGCTCTCTTCCAGGGGCCAAACTCATTGATTTTTTTATATCGGCACCGAAAGATATGTTCATTGATTTTAGAAAGAGTGGAAGGAAGAGAGAGAGAGAGAGGGAGAAAAACCTAAGTGTGAGGGGGAAACATCGACAGATTGTCTCTCATAGGTGCTCCAACCTGAGACCAAACCTGCAACCTAGGTGTGTGCCCTGACTGGGAATTGAACCTGCAACATTTCAGTGTATGGGACAACATTCCAACCAACTGAGCTACCCGGCTAGGACCAAGCTCAATGAATCTTAATGCATATGAGATGGAACTTTCAGGAACAGAGGCAAAAACTAGGCAATTCTGAGTAGTATTCAATGATCACCAGCACAGATTTTTGGTCCTCTGCAGAGGAGGGAGTATGTATTTTAAAACGTCTGAGCAGCTCTGGACCCTTTTTTTGTGTGGTCTGGGAGCAGACACAGAAAGGCTAGCTCATAGCCCACTGCTGGGTTTGGGGACACTGTGACTGCTTCACGGGTGGGCCTTTCTCTGGGACAAAAATGGTGGGCCTGATGTCTTTGGAGACAGCTTTAATGGGCTCTCTGCTCTTTAACAGAACCTTAAAAGGCACATCATTTTCAATAGGGAGATTTCACACAGGTGCAAAAATTGCAGCCTGTTTCTGACATTGTGATATATAATTAATCTTCTGAAAACGAGAACACAGAGATCTTACTGTGAGTTACGTAGGCAGTAGTTGTATTTGGCTGCTTTTGCAGGGAAAAAAAGACGCTGTCATCAATTATATAGTGAATGTTATGGGGGAAGTGGCTCAGGCCCATGGAGGGCAGTTTGACCTGGGGTCTTCTAGAACTGAAGGGTGAGCCCTTAAGAGGAGATGGACGAAGAGGTGGAGGAAAAAAGGAGAATCTGTTCCAGGTAAGAGTCGAAAGCAATGTGCATAGAACTGAGAGCTGGTGAGGGTTTCTTTTTTCTGCCAGTGCCGGTCATATTATTATTCACGTTCTGATGGATACTCAGGAGTCACCCACTCTTCAGGACTTTATTAGGACACTGTTATCCCTTGCCCAGTGTGGGACCCTCCAGAGATAATATGGACTCAATTTGATACTCACACATTACTAATCTTTGAATCACTAGATCCTAAGAAACATAAGTAAAGGAAATCCAAAAACATAAGCTATGCTTCCTGTGTATACTCAACCATCCATCCATCCATCCATCCATCCATCCTTTCATCCACTCGTTGGCTCATTTATTCACCAAGACACAAAGGTGATAGGGGAGTGAGACCCACTCATTATCTCTGGTTAGACCACTAACCAGGAAAGGACCCACCTCCCTCTCCCCTTGCACTGCTCTGTGCTTGACAGAGCAAACAACGGCCCAGGTTCCTCAGTCAAGGTTGGGGTGGTGTGTGGCAGGGCCCCTTGACTGGAGCCACCAGTCAAATGTTTATTGAATGCTTGTGAGATGCCAGGCTCTGTTCAAGGTACTCAGTGGAATTGGGACCTGTGTAAGTTTAGAACAATTGAATTGACTTGGCTAGAGGAGGGTTTACCTTGTAAGGCTCTATTAGCTTAGGGTGGTTACGAATGGTTTAATGAATTTAACAAACGGGAATTTCGTGGAAAAGGATAAGTCTATTGAAGGGTGACTGCCATATCTGTGTGGAGGGCTTTAGAAACATAAAGACATTACAGAAATGACATTGCTTTTCAGGGTGAGCAGAACAGTCTATTGCAAATGAATATCATGAAGTGGGTAAATGAAGGAGTCGCAGAGAACTCAGAATTGGACACGCTTCCTGCTGGAATCAGGGAGCTCTAACGTGCCGTAGGAACTCATCAGTGTGCCGTCTTTCCTAACTGTGTCCCCAGGACGTTTCCACAGTGGACGACACCCTCCCCTCGTCCCTGCGCAACTGGATCCTGTACTTCCTGGGGATCATCAGCACCCTCGTCATAATCTGCATGGCCACTCCGATCTTCACCGTCGTCGTCATCCCTCTTGCTGTCATTTACGTGTGTGTTCAGGTGGGCTCGGAAACGGCCGCGTCTCCTTTCTGCCCTGTGTGTAGAGCCCCGCTTCCTCCCCGGGAATCTTCTCTTTTGTTCATTGCTAGTCACTCACTCCTCCTCACCATCTGCGTTGTTGACTTGTATATCAGCAGCCTGAGGAGCCCACATGCCACTCTCGGAAGCTGAAGTGGCAGCACCAACTGGTGCGTGGCCCACAGCAAACCTCACCTTAAGTGCTGACTCCCAAGACACCTAAGTGGGGCGTGCTCGTGTTTACACCCGAGACGGCCGTGAGGGTGTCCCTGGACAAAGCTGTGAAGCTCTGTGAGACCCCCCGCAAGGGCTAGGTTGTTGGTTGCTACGGCTGCCTCCTTGGCTGACTTAGGCTTCTCTGCTTGGGGTTCTCTCCACAGGATCTCCATCTCTTTCCTCCTCAGGGCAGGTCCAGTTTCGCTGGGTCCTTTGGACGGCTCAGGCTCAATTCCAGTGTGTTCTTGAGGGACACAGGTGGCCTGAGAACCAAGCCCCACGGAAAAACTAGGGCAAGTGGGAGGGACTCCATGCCCGTAACAGAGACTGATGCGGGGAGGGAGCTGTGCAGAGAACTCCTGTCCCGCCAGTTACCTGCGGGAGAAACAGGAAAACAATTCTGACCTTGGCACTCCAGGGCAGGCGGCAAGGGGCCTCCCCCACAGCACCCCCCGGTGTTCGCACTGAGTTCCCCCTCGGGCGCATTGTCATCTTGGTAACAGCCTTCTGACTGTTAATAACAAACCAATAAATAAGATGCAGGATCTTTGAGAAAACCTTCAGGCATAAAGCTTTGAGTTCTGGCTCTCAGATGCCGAGCTCTTTCCTGATGTCGACAAGCCCTCACAGAATCTAGCAGCACCACTGACCCTTCGGCCCTCAGGGCCCAGAAAGTCGGCCTCGCTCTCCGTCAGGCCCGGTTCTGGCTCTCAGACCCGCCACGGTCCACACTCCTCCGGACCGTCCCTCACCACAGCACCGAGGGACGGCTTGGTCACCCACCCGTCTCCATTCCACACTTATCCACACCTCCCTCCGCGTGCCTTTCTCTGGCCACGTCCTGACCATCCCCACTTTTCCACAGCCCTTGGGTCCCATCTGTGTTCACGCAGTCATTTTGGAGAATATTTTTTTTTTCTAACTGCTACCAAAAAAAAAAAAAAAAACCCTGTCATTCGGACAATATATGCAGATCCTTGGGGCGAGCATGGTCTAGGCTGACCGCACTGCCCACGTGGTGTGGGAGTTCAGACCGCCGAGGCTGTGGGAGAGCCTCCTCACTGCCGTCTCCGGTCCCCGCCACCCTCTTCCACTCAGCCTCTCTCCTCACCCTTCCCGCCGGGGGCGAGACTGGAGGCTTCCGTCCTGTTCAGTGTGGGCCGTGACCATCAAGGTGAAGGACACCGGGTCACGGTCGCAAAGGAAGAGGTGCAGCTGACGTGACAGGACTGTGTGACTCACCGACGCCTTCCTTTGGGGTCTAGATGTTCTATGTGGCCGCCTCCCGCCAGCTGAAACGTCTGGACTCCGTCACCAGGTCCCCGCTCTACTCTTTCTTCAGCGAGACTGTGTCCGGCTTGCCTGTCATCCGCGCGTTTCAGCACCAGCAGCGATTTCTAAAACACAACGAGGTGTTGATTGACACCAACCAGAAATGTGTCTTCTCCTGGATTATCTCCAACAGGTGAGGCTCCCCTGGGTGTGAGCTTTGGGGTGCTGCGTGCGAGACATGAGCTATGGGACCACAGACGTGGCCGGTGATAAGAAAGCCACTCCAGCCAAACACACCTGCGGTGGGAGGAGAGAGAAGACAGCAGGAGCTGTGGCGTCCGAGCCCCGCCGGTCCCGGTGCCCGCTCTGCCGTCTCCCACACGAGGGGAGCTGCCGCCGCCTCTCTAGGGAAACCTCGCTTCGCTCGTTTGGACAGCGGCCAGGACACAGCCCGCCTCACGGGCTTCCCGCACAAGCCAGACCACGCCTGAGAGCACAGTGCGGCCCACGTGCTGCACGGGCGTGGGGGCCCTGGGTGCTCTCTGCGTGCTTCCCTGGGAGTGCGTGTGCGACTCGGCACAGGCAGGACAGCCCTCTGGAGGCGGCGAGAGAGGCGGAGGCTGGAGGGAGGGGGTCTGGGAATTGTGAGGGAAAGCCGACGACGCCACTGGAAAGCTCACATCCTGCGAGGGGCGGCGCTGAGGAGGGTGGGCGTTCTTCATTCCCCCTGCATCACTGGACCCTGGCCAGAAGGGGTAGGTGCTTGGAGGAGAAAGGTCTTGTAGAGGAAGCGAAACGCTCGAGCGCCTTCCCCGGGGTCCGGAGGCGCTGAGGGCAGACCAACGGTCTCGGTGTTTTCTGGAACACGGTGAGGCCAGGACTTTGACGGTGAAGGTATTTGACTTCTTAGGGACTTTTCAAGAAGGAAACAGGTGTGTAAATCAGTCCTATTGGATGCCCATTGTAAACATGTATCATATTGATTGGTATAGTGCTCGAATTATTGGTGCAAATTTATTCAAACACATTTTATTTGGGAAAGACAATGTTTATAAACTATGTCTATCTATATCTTACTTGCTTCTCTATGGTTGATCTCCCTGTGATCACGTCACACCTAACTTCTCCCCACCCCCATATCCCTCTTCACCTCTTCAAAATCATGAAATCAGACAGGACGCGCTGCACTCTGCCCTGCCGCTCACACAGGGGTTCCCCCAGGGCTGTCCGACCTGCGGCCCACAGGCCCGTGTGGCCCAGCATGGCTGTGCATGCTGCCCGACCCATCGGAAATTTACTTAAAACATTGTGACATTTTTTTGTGATCACATCTTGCAGTGTATGTAATGTGTGGCCCAAGACAACTCTTCTTCTAGTGTGGTGGCCCAGAGATGCCAAAAGTTTGGGCACCGCTGACAGCGTGGCGTGATGTCCCACCTAATCAGAAAGAATCACTTGGAACATTTGTTTAAACGCAGGTTCCCGAACCTCACCCTAGGCCCCCTGAGTCAGAATCTCCTGGGGAAGAGTCCCAACTTTTTTTTTTTTTTTGCATGATTTTGCTTATTTTTAACAATTGCCTCTAACTAGATGATCCTTATGAGTCAGCAACTCTGGGAGGCATTGAACCATAGGGACTCCCTTAGTTTAGCAAACTCCGCTGGTGTCCTTAAAGGGCAGGTGTTTTCTGAAACCCAACTGAAAGACTAGGGACATGTGGGAGGGTCAGACTGAAGCACCTGCTGGGGACACAGTTCTTCCAACTCCAGCCCCTAGACTGCTCGACAAACACCTCTCTGTCCACCGCTGGGCGAGGTGAGGAAGTAGACACCTCCCAGCGATGCCTCTCTCTGGTTCTGTTGTCCTACAGGTGGCTCGCCGTGCGTCTGGAGCTGGTTGGGAACTTGGTTGTCTTCTTTTCGGCCTTGATGATGGTGATTTATAAATACACCCTGAGTGGGGACACCGTGGGCTTTGTGCTGTCCAATGCACTCAATGTGAGTCTGACGGTGGGGCGTGTGGTTAAATTAATGTGCTTATTTTTCAACTGTGCCCAGAGTGTGCCCCGGGCCCATGCTCTTGAGTCGTTTTGAGATCCAGAGGCGCTAGGGGAGACTGCGGTTCAAACCCTGGCTCCATCTCTTACCAGTTGCGTAACCCACGGACACCGTCCTTTTTCTAAATAGGCACCAGTGTCATCTGGACATAAATGTTGTTTCTCTTGGGAGTTAAGACAGCAATTTTTTTAAAGGTTTTATTTTTTTTTTCAGAGAAGGGGAGGGATGGGAGAAATATCGATCAGTTGTCTTCTCACACACCCCCAACTGGGGACCTGGCCCCCACAACTCAGGCATGTGCCCTGACCAGGAACCGAACAGCGACATTTAGGTTTGCAGGACAACGCCCAACCCCCTGAGCCACACCAGCCAGGGCAAGAAAGCAATTTCATATGAGTCCATCTAATAATTCCCTGTCCCTGTGCCTCTTTGCTCAATTCTAGTCAAATGAGCAAATATTAGTTTCTTTCCCATAATATAGCAGTAACCAGAAAGTCTTTTGAACAAATAACTTGTTTTTCTTAGATTACAGAATAATTGGAGGTAATTCTGGTAAAGAACATAGAGTTCAGTCAGACTATACTGCATCCTCAGAGTGACTAGGGGCTAAAGGTTAGGCATTATTTCCCACACTGAAGACAGTGGCTGGCACTATAGTAAATGTTCAATAAATGATACCCACTTAGTGGGTCCTCCAGTCATCCTTCGCAGTACCTTCCTGAACTAATACTGGGGGTGTGCACAGTTGCCAGCGCCCTCTCCCCGGTGCCGTCTCCAGGAGACATTCATGAGGCCCAGGGCGACCGTGGCGACGCCCGGAAGGGGGCCGTTGTTCACCAGCGTGCCACACTGTTCCCTGTGCCCCTGGTTCTTTGTCCACCCATTTCTAGGCTTATCAGCCTAGGAGAGGGGGGACAAAGAATTAGAGAACTATTAGAGTAAACCAAAACAAACACATTCGATATCCCTGAAAGGTTTTCTTAGGCTCCACCGAGGAAGAAATGCCAATCAACCACAAAATCAGGCAGCAAAGAGCTTTACTGGGGTTTGCGCACCCGGGCGAGGTTCTCTGGTCCCCAGAGCGGGGCCGAGGAAGTCGCGCCCAAGCAGGGGAGATGGGGGGCTCTCTGCAGCAGATTTTGGGTGGTTCTCTTCCTGGGAGCTGAGGTTGGTCCTTTTGAACCAGGCGGCCCTACGCTGTTGGTGGTCCCCCTCAGGCTCAGGTTGCTATGCGGATGTCCATTCTGGTGAAGCCCGGAGTTTGGGCTCCCCCATTTGACGTCAGCCGTCTTTTCCGGGTTAAGGTTCGGCTGCCATTTTGCCCCGCCCTGCCCAACCTGACGTCAACAGTTTCATGTGGCTTCCACCTACACAAAATGCGTGACTCTTAGTTCCCTCGATCCTGTGCTCTCCCTCTTTCTAACCACCGTTCACGCAGCAAAACTGGTCTGAGTCTCTGCCGGGAAGAAGCTTCCCGAGGCTCTGGACCGTGACAACCCCGTATTAGCGGTGAGAGGTATCTTTGTAATGGCAGCAAGGCACCCGGAGTTTACTGGGTAAAGGGGGGACAAGGAACCACCCCAAGGGCTGGGTTCTCAAAAGAGCTGTTGTTAGGTGAGAGCAGAGAGAAGAGGCAGCCTTTTGGAAGGTGTCTTCCCACCTGGTGCCTTTTCTTATGTTTTCCCCATTGTAGAAGGCCACCCACCGCTCCTTCCACAAAGAACAGGAGGCTCACAGGCAGGAGGGCCAAGTTCCGTCCCTCTCCACCACCTGCCAGCCTCTGCAGCCCCAGCTTTAGCCCCGAGACACTCCAGGCTCACACCGTCTCTCATGCGAGCACCACACAGTCGAGCATTTACTTGTCCTCCAGCTACTCGATGCACCTGACTGGTGCACTGTCTCCTTCAAGGGGGAGAACGATGTATTTAGGCTTTCCTTGCTCCCTCACAGTGTGGAGCTCGGCATGATGCTGAGTGCAGAGCGGGCACCAGACTGATGTTGGGGTTTGACGAGTTGCAATGGTTTCTGAGCCCGAGATGATCTTTAGTCTTCTGGTTTTTCTGTAGATCACACAAAGCCTGAACTGGCTGGTGAGGATGACGTCAGAAATCGAGACCAACATTGTGGCTGTCGAGCGGATAACTGAGTACATAAAGGTGGAAAATGAGGTAAGACGCTACCAGAGAGACTCAGGGACAAGCAGAGACTCCTTTGAGAGAGCGTTCTCACCTTGTCTAGAGATCACACGGGGGGGTTTATAAAGGTTCTCCTAAAAGTTCCCCTTGCTGTAACTCAAATGACCTGATTTCTTTAAACTTAGAATAGGAAACTGTTTGGGGAGAGTCACATCTTCCAATGTACTAAGGTAAATCCTGGCTTCGTTCTGGTGACCTTGTGAGAAAGGGCTTCTTCGGCTGGATAAGGCAGGAACTTCTGGAAGCTCTAGTCTAGTCCCATCTATTAAACGTAGGTGCCCACGGGCGGCTGAAACACTGCTACCCCTCTACTGCTCTGCGGTGCGAGTCCCATGGGGACTGTTCAGCGAACTGAGTCCGTATAAAACATTTCCCCTGTCTCCTTGCCAGGCACCCTGGGTGACTGATAAGAGGCCTCCGGCAGGTTGGCCCAGCAAAGGGGAGATTCAGTTTAACAACTACCAAGTGCGGTACCGGCCTGAACTGGATCTGGTACTGAAAGGGATCACTTGTGACATCAAGAGCCAGGAGAAGGTAGGTGGGGCTGAAGAAAGGCCCGGATGTGGGTCCTTGTGATGGGAGGGCAGTTGGACACAGAAGTGGTGAGCACCCAAGCCCCAGGCTTTCATCTTTCCTGCGGAGTGAATGACAGGATCGGGGCACTTCCCGGGCTTGAAAATGTAATAACACAGTGCTACCACCAGAGGGCAGGATAGCCACATGGGATCGATCAGACTTACTGGGGCTGTTAGGCCTTTCCGCTCAGCCCTGCCCTGCCTCCTTGCCCTCGTTCTCCTGCCGCCGGCCAGGGCTCATTTCCGAGAGGGCCAGAGAATGTGAAGAGGAAGTAAGGAAGCACATGGCTTTGGGAAAGAACTGGTGAGAACAGCAGCGTGAGCTTCTCCCTGCAGAGAGAATGGCCTAGTTCTCTTTTAGGTTTTGCAAAGTCCTGCACCCTTGTTTGGTGTCCTTGCTCTCTGAGGACTTGGAGTCTGATGTAGGACCAGAAACTGTCTGGGGAAGGATGCTGAGGTCCAGGTCAGGTCTGGTTCTCAGCTGATGGCAGGCCTGATCCCTTCTCCTCACTTCTAAACAAGGACTTAAAAAAAAATCTGTAGTTTCCAATAATAATTATAACGACAGCAGCTGATGTGTCCATTTCCAACAGTCACTGTGGTTCTCGACAAGCACAGTTTAGGGGCGGGATGGGACAGCCATCTTGTTCTGACATCTGGGCCCTTTTCCCCACTGAACCCCAAATCAGTTTAACATCTTAGAGATCAAGTGGCCAATCACTGCCTCTTTCCACCTGTGATTCTGACTGCCCCAGGCTGCATTTTTCTCCACCAAGGATTACATGGTGACCTAACCTGGGGGCCTCTTTACAGATTGGTGTGGTGGGCAGGACAGGAGCCGGGAAGTCATCCCTGACAAACAGCCTCTTCAGAATCCTAGAGGCTGCAGGTGGTCAGATCACCATTGATGGGGTAGATATTGCTTCCATTGGGCTCCACGACCTCCGAGAGAAACTGACCATCATCCCCCAGGTGAGCTCTAGCACTTCCTCTGTCACGCACGGCAGGGGACGGATGCAGGATATGTGTGCATCTTCTTCCTGATGTAGATTCCACGAGCAGTGTTATTTCTGCAGTCTACCCAGGGTGCCTGAGCCAGTTCCCTCCCTAAGACACACTCTTTCCAGAACTTCCAAAAATAAGGTCTATTTTTCTTTTCTTTCCTCTCTCTCTTTTTTTTTTTTTTTTTGTAATATGCTTGTGTGACTGCCTGTATCTAGCCAGTAGGTG
>PVKM010036633.1:0-14738 GCA_004027735.1 Carollia perspicillata | reverse complement strand
ATTTCCTGTGTGGAGAGTTAGGCTGAGAGCCCCAGACCTTCAGAGCTGGAAGGGACTATGGGTCATGCAGGTCAAATTCCTCATGTTACTGTGGGAATACAGGCCCAGAGAGGACAAGTGACTCCTGAAAGTCACACAGCAAATCAGTAGCCCGGGTGAAATTCACCCAGAGGCAACAGGTCTGAGAGTTTGCTGGGGAGAGGGGTGTGAGTGCTATAGCTCCCAATTTATCTACAAAATGGCTCCAAGTAAAGGTTATATCCTGGGAGAACCTAGAAAGCGAGTTTATCAAGGGCTGGGATCTTTGGTTTGCTCACCGATGTGTCCAAAGTGTCATGTGACCAGGACGTAATATATAGTTGTTACCAAATGAATAAGGGGCTGAGGGTTCTCTACGGTCTCTCCGCTTTTCTGCTTCTGCCTTGCTCCTAAAGCTGAGGAGCTTCAGGTCTGGACATGGCTTCTCATGGAAGCTGGACAGCCCCAAATCCTTTGTCCCTAAGTGTCCCTACAGCAGGGCAGTCCCTTCTGAGGCCCTCTGCACTGTCCCCCTCACCTGTGCCTTGTTCCCGGCACCTTGCGGCCTGGCCCAGGTCTGGGTCTCTGTTTCTTCTGCCTGAGCTATTCTCAGTCCCCCAAACACCCCAGGTCCAGTAGTTGGGCATTGGTACCACAGCCTGCGGATCCAGCCCTCGTCCTCCACAGTTGGTGGGTTGGAAAGGGCTCTGATGGACTAGGGGTCCGGGCACCAGCTCTGTTCCCAGTCCCACCAAGAGAGGTGCGGAATGCTACAGCAGCATCTGAGCTGGAAGGATCCTTGTCTGGAACCAGACAATTATAAAACCATCAGAATGCTTACTGAGTACTGAGCATGATGCTAAGATTGTTTTATACTTTCTTATGTCGCCCCCCTTGTTTTTAACTGGAGGTAAATGAAGCTCCTTACATAGCCAAGGGTATAATTTCTAAGTGCCCATAGTGTGATTTGAACCCAGGTCTGCCTGACTCCAAAGCCCACACTTAATACTATCTAATATCCTTCAAGACCCAGTATAGTTATTTCCCTGCAACCTCCAAACCAGTTGTCCAGCCCCTGGTTTGGAATTCAGCCGGCAGAAGCTGCAGGGTTTTCTAGCCGCATTATAGGTGTGTTTGGGTTGGGGGCCAGCCTGGGAACCCAGCCCCCTAGAGTGGCCTTTTGAGGCTGCATTTTCATTCATTCATTCAGCAGAGTGTCCCTATTGTGCTGTTGAGGGTCTTCGAACCTGGCTTAAAAGCTCATCCCAAATCCATCTCCTATCCCAATGCTTTTGCCTGATGCCGGGTCTGCCTCTGAGGCTACACTTCCAGTTGCTACCAGCAGGGGGCGGTGGTGAACCTTGCTGGCAGCCTTGACCGAAGAGGAGGGGTGAGAGAGAACCTGGGCTGGGCGGAAACGACCAGAGGAGCCGGAGCCCTGCCCAGCTCAGCTGCCTTTCCAGATTCACAGATGCTGGCCCCGGGTCTTTGTGCGGGTTCATTTTCTTATAACTGGACAAGAAATACACAGCTTTTGTAGAAACTTTAGAAAATAGGGACAAGCAAAAATATCCCAGGCCCTGCTAGTAACAACCATTGTTAATATTTTAGAATAGACCGTTCTAGTTGTCATATATGTGTGTGTGTGTGTTTCATCCCTGATTTACAATAGTTAAAAATTAATATTCTGTTAAAACTATTACATATCATTTTTTAATCAACACCATTTAATGGCTATAAACTATTCCATTTAAGAATTTACCAAACTTTATTTAACCAGCCCTCCTCCTAGCAACCAACTCTTTGATCACATGCGTGACTTTTCCTTTGCATCGATTTCTAGAGGTGAAATGGGAATGCTGGCGGAAACGGCATCCGCACATGGAAGGCGTTCGGTATGCAGAGCCATTATCTGGATAGATAATGCCCGTCGGTGCTCTGCAGTGCGTTTGCTCCTCCCTTCCACACCCTCGCCCTGGGCGTCGGGCTCCCCTCCAGCTCCAGGAAGTCCGGGTCTGTTGTGAGCAGGGTGACATTTGTCCACCATTCACCTCTTGCCCCTCAGTAGTGGCTAATAGCTTCCCTCTGGCTCTGAGTGTTCCAGTTCGAGCCATAAATAATGAGGATAATCTCATTATAGACCCAGAGTGAAATGAAAGTCGTGGCCAGTTTTAGATAATTCGGTCCTTAGACAATCTTTTAATATCACAGTTTTAGGGAAATACAATTCACGTACCATCCATTGACCCATCTGAAGTGTGCATTTCGTGGTTTTTAGTGTCTTCACAGCCTTGCACAACCAGCGCCACCGTCCACCTAGAACATTTCATCATCCCCAAAGAAGCCCTGTACACATTGCAGTTCCCCCACATACCGCGGTTCCTCCTCGTTTCCTGCCAGCGCCAGGCGGCCACTGGTCTGCTCTCTGCCTCTGCAGATCTGGCCTCTCACACGAATGGAAGCGTGTTGTGCGTGCTCTTCTGCGATTCGTTTCTTTCACTTAGTTTAATGTTTTCACAGTGCATCCATGTTACACCGTATATATTCCTTCATTCTATCCACTGCCAAGTAGTATTTCGTTATGAGTATATCACTTTTTAAAAATCCACGTATCAGCTAACAGGACTTTGGGTCCGTTTTGAGCTGTTACGAATGATGCTGCTCACCGTAAACATTTGTCTACAAGTTTTTGTGTGCATGTGCATTTTTGTTTCTTTTGAGTTTGTATCTAGGAGCGGATAACACTCTGTTTACCTTTCAGAGGGACAGCCTAGATTAATTTTTGCAAGAAGTAGGCGGGCTCACAAGGAAAGGCTTTTGTGTTGACTCTGGAAAATTATTTTAGTTAGCCCCCTGCATTTTCCATATTGCAAATATTATTTTCTTAAAGACACTTTGAAAAAACGTATCTCTGGGGTTTGCTGACCCAAGTAAATGAAAAATGTTGACACCTAAATTATTTTTTGTTCAATTTTTAAAACACCTCACTCTTTAAAAAAAAATAGTAGGCATTTTTAGCATGGTTATTTTAAAGTATTATTATTTTTTAAGATTTTATTTATTTATTTTTAGAGGGGAAGGGAAGGAGAGAGGGAGAGAAATATCAATGTATGATTGCCTCTTGTGCATTCCCTGCTGGGAACTGGCCTGCAACCCAGGCATGTCCCCTGACTGGGAATCAAACTGCGGTTGTTTGGTTCAAAGGCCCGTGCTCAATCCACTGAGCTACACCAGCCAGGGCTAGCATGGTTATTTTAAAGATTGTGGTAAAACGTACATTAACAACACTTATAAAATATATATATAATGTAACACCAATTTTACCATCCTAACCATCCTTGAGTGGACAGTTCAGAGCCATTGGGCACATTCACGTTGCCGCACAGCCCCTGCCATCACCCACCCACTGAGGTCTTCTGTCCCGTAAACCACAGCTCCGTACCCATCAAGCCGTGACTGCCCACTCCCCGCTGCCCAGCCCCTGGCCACTGCCTTTCTGCTTCCTGCCTCCGAGTGTCCCTGCTCTAAGGCCCTTGCGTCATGCAGTGTTCGTCCTTTTGTGATTGGTTCATTTCACTTAGCTGGCGTCCTCAGGATTCAGCTAGGTTGTTGGTCTTAATGTAGAAAATCACAAATAAAAACCAGAAGCATTCCATAATCCCAGCAGCCCTATTAACTCCGATTTGATGTTAAAATAAAAATAACAGATTTGCATATTGAGGAAATAGAAACAAAATTTCAAGAAAAACGAAATGCAAAAGCTGGCGTTCATCTTCTCCTAGCTGGTAAAGAAACACAGTCATACACAATTACGCGCTGTTAAGCTGCGTTTCACTCTTCCGCTTGATTTAAGTGGAGACCGTCCTCACCAGCCCTGCAGACCAGTCTCATGCTCTGTAATGGCTGTGTGCCTCTTATTTTCAGTGTTGGACGAACCATACATAGCCTGTTTAACAAGTCTCCTACTAGCGGTTTCCAGTTTTCTGCATTACGGAGAGCGCTGCGGTGAGCCCCCGGCGTTACAATGCGGAAGACTTGGCCGATGTATCTGCGAGGCACAGCCCTAGCGGCACAACTGCCCGATCGAACGGCGTGTGCCTCTTAAATATTGATAGATGTCGCCAGCTTATAAAATGAGAAGGAATTTCCTAAAGCATAAAGCTATTGGGACGTTTAGGAAGAGAATGGTTTTAGCCTGTCCAATGGATTAAAGTGGTTGGCAGAGTTTTGGGGACATAAGCAAAGTCAAGACTTATTCTGGGGTACACAGGGCTCAGTATATGTCATCCCCGGGCACTCCAAGTCACAGTCTTCGCCTAACAAAATCGTATCCAACAGAAGTTTGTGCTTGGGCTAAGACAACGATTGAAACAGACCCTTTGAAAATGACTGAACAGCTGGCCTGTCCCACCTGGTTGGCTCTGTTCCCCTCGTGAGTCCCCTCCCTTCCAGGCCTCAGCAATCCTGTCTTCTGTCTGTCACCCATGGGGGTTCAGTGGGTCTCCGGAGGACCCTCCAACTCTGAAAGTGGCGTAGGGAGCTCAGCTCTTCTCACATTCTGGCTTCTCAGTGGCCGTGGAGGTGAGCACACCAGGTCTGGCGTCACCCTAGGTCAGTCGCCTGGGATGATGAAGGGCAGAGCGCCCTGTCCTGTGCGCCCCCTACTGGTGGACTTTTTTATAATTAATTCCCAGGCCTATCCCCAGGTTGAGCTGTTGCCCAAAGGTCAGAAAAAGGTGTTTTCTCTCCTCCCTGCTCCCACTGTGGTCCTGTCCCCTGGTGGCCGCCCTGAGCCAGGCCCCCGACCCCTGTGCCCAGACAGCCTTCTCTGGGCCCACTTCTGACTCTTGCCTCCCCCTCTCTCTCCTCCCTGCTCTCAGGTGGCGGCTGAGATCTTGGTGAGTGTCGTGTCCCCGTGGATTTTAAGGCCTCTGAGTGGGGTGTGCTTCTGAATGTGCCTCTGGGTGGGGCTGAGCGGGGCAGAGCCAGGCAGCGATCTGGGGCCCTCCCCACGGCTTCTCTCTCTCCCTCTCCTCTGAGAACCCCACTGGGTGAAAATGGGCCAGGCAAGGGTCTCCCAAACATTCGCCACTCCCTTCCTGTGGGAAATTGGTTGTTTTAAAGGGACGATTGCAGTCAGTGCAAACAGAACAGGTAGCTGGCTAGACCACTGTGGGAGCACGTATGTGGTGTGTTAAAATACGTGTGACATTGCTGTCGCTTGGGGAAATGCCGGCTAGGCCGTTTTCCCTTGCCCGGGTGCCCAGACACGCTGCCCAGCCTGTTTGCCCCTCCCCTGGGTCACCGTCCTGCGGTTGAGAGGTGCAGCACTCCCGTGTCCGTCCTCAGGGTTCCTGGGAACTGGAGGGGGTTGAGGAGGCCGATGTCAGTGTCCCTGGGGGGCGTGGGTAGGGCAACTTCTGACTGTCCTCGGGCCAGGCAAAGCCATGGAAGTGAGCGATGATCAAGGCGTTCTCGTGTCCCCCTCCCAAATCCTCACCCAACCTGGGCTCACAGGAAATAGCCGACACATCCAGCGGTGGAGACAAAGCTTCCTTGGAGACGCGGTTCATGACGGTCCTGTGTACGCGGAGCTACGCGCACCTCCGGAGAGGTGAGGCCTCCGCCCTCCCCTTCCCTGTTCAGTGGGAAGCCCCTCACGTCTGTTGAGAATCTGTCAGCTCTCTGTGACCAGAGGAGCCGATTGCCCGCCCACCCACTCCCTCCCCCAACAACGGAGTGTGTGGCTGATTGGGACAGGGAGCCCCGGGGTCCAGTCCTGGCGTCCTTCAGCCTTGGGCCAACTCCCTCCACCTCCTGAGGGAAGCAGGCAGGACACCTGGGATGAAGGAAAGCAGGTGGCTTTCGCCTCCACGGCCAACCGGCCCGATGGGTTGGTGGTGGCTGCCTGCGATTCTGTGCTGGGAAGGATTCGGAGGTTCTGTGTCATGACCCACTGGGAAGTCTGCCGAGAGCAAGGCAGTGAGGGTGGCGATGAAATAAGGACCACGTACTGGTCTTTGAGTCACAGGCTGCCACTTGCACAGGGTGCACCTGTATGCAGTGGCCCTGACACAAGGTGACCGTGAAGGGTCCTTCCCACTAAGACCTGTAGGCGTGCATCTGCCTGGCACTGGTCAGTAAAGTTCGAGAAGTGCTCTAGCATAGTGGCTAAAAGAAGAAACCCAGGAGCTGTGCCGTCTCGATTCCAGTCTCCCACTTACCAGCCCTGAAGCCTTGGGCAAGTTGGGGAATATGTGTGTCTTAATTCCCCTAGCTCTAACCTGGAATTTCAGTTCTACCACACGTGATTGCCGTGAAGATGGAAAAAATGGAATTCATGAAAAGCACTTAGCCCAATGCCTAGCACGTAGGAACTTCCTTAGTGTTGTTGTTATGAGTACTTAGAGTAGTCTATCCCGACTTGACACAGGAGGAAGGGGCAGCCCCAAAATGAGGAGGGGGTCCTCCAAGGTCATTCAGTGAGTTCTGGCAGAGCAGTGACTGGGACCCATGCTCATCTACGGCCCCAACCCAGGTTCCTAGAACTTGACCAAGGCCCTGGGGCAGTGCCGAGGTGACATGGTGACACAGATTAGGCTCTGAGACCAAGGCAGCCCGAGGTCAGAACTTCCCTCCCACAGTGATTGTGCCTGGGCACAGTGGTACCTGCTGTCCCTTTCCACTTTGCCAGGCACAGCCTGTGCATGGAGCTGGGTGGGCGGGACCCGGGTGATCTCCCCTCTCCCTGTGAACTGAAGCTCACCCCCCACCTCTGGGGCTTCTTTTGGTGCCAGTCTTCCAGGAGTTCATCAAGATGACCAACTATGACGTGGAGCACGTCATCAAGAAGGAAATGTCTGGGGATGTCAGAGACGCGTTTGTGGCCATTGGTAACTGGTGGGGACCAAAGGAAGGGGCTAGAGGTCAAGGGCAATGGCTGGGGGCATTAGGAACATGGCCAGAGTCCCGGAACAATGGCTGTACTGGAAAATCAGCAGTGCCATGTGCTGGCCCCAGGGGTCGTGCCAATGTGGGATTGGTGGGGTAACATGAGGACTGGTTCCAGGCTGCAGGGCAGGAGCAAGAAGCAGCTCTCCCTGGGGAAGAGACCAGGAGGGCTGGGTAGGGGTGCAATGCCCTGCAGGACAGGGGTGTCCACACACCCCCCCCGCATCACTCCATCCACGGCAGGCCCCGGCGTCCCCTGAGGCAGGCTTTAGGTTTCCGGGTCGGTTACAGAGGATGGAAGTTTCTGCCGAGTCTGCTCATAACTGGATTGACTCAGTCCTGGGCCTGGAGTCAGGGCAGGCTTCCTGAAGGAGGTGATACAACTTAGGGATATGCATGTGAAGTACAGCCTTGCAGGATGGGGGTGGGATTTGGGAAGGTGCAGTAGGGGAGGGCAGATGGGAAACTCCTCCATCCGAGGAGGGCAAAGCCACAGAGGAATTCACAGTGTGTTTGGAGGAACAGGAGCGAAGGGAGGTAGGAGCTTTGACTTTCAGGCCCAGGAGCCTGGGTGTGCTTGGAAGGTGGTAGGGAGCTGCACAAGGAGCTTAGCAGGCTGGCGTTTGACACAGTCATTCCCACGGGTTCCTGAGCCTGTCACAGGGGACCGGCTCTGCGTGACAGTGCCCCTGGGCGCACAGCCTCTTTGCCTCCTGCCCTCCTCGTGGAAATACTTCTATCCAGAGTCCTTCTGGCTTTCTGGGACTGGCGTCTGATTCCTCCTCCTGAAGTTGAGACACCCCCATGTCAGTTCTAGAGCCTTGAAATCCATCAGCTGCTGAGGGCCAGGGACCCCCCCCCAGGCCTTGAGAAAGGGGTGGGTTGGTACAGCCAGACAGGCACTACTGGGTGGGGGTGGGGGAGAGCAGGGGCTGCCGCCCGAACACCAGGACTGTCCCAGGCAGAGTGGGATGAGTTGGTCACCCGCCTGCGGAGCTGTAGCTTCAGCGCACCTGGGGTGGGGCCTGAAAATTTGCATCTCTGCCAAGTCCCCAGATGGTGCCGGTGCAGCTGTCCAGGAGCCAGGCTCTGAGAGCTGCTGCTCAAAATATTCCTGGAATCTGAGTCGCTAGGGTAAAGGCTGACACCTGTGTTTTATTTTATTTTTTAAAATACGTTACTTACTTATTTTTAGATGGGAAGGGAGGGAGAAAGAAAGGGAAAGAAACACTAGTTTGTTACCTCCTGCATGCCCCCAACTGGGGACCTAGACTGAAGCTCAGGCGTGTGCCCTGACCAGGAATCAAACCAGTGACCCTTTGGTTTGCAAGCTGGCCCTTGATCCACTGAGCCACCCCAGCCAGGGCCCAACACTTGAGTCTTAAACAAGGGTCTCTGGTGACCCTCCTGCAACTGAGAAATCTGGGGCCCTGCACCTTGGGCTCATGAGGGTTGCTTCCCTTTGAGTCCTCTACTCACCGTGGTGAGCTGCAGGCACCTCAGCTGGAAGTGGGTTGCAAACCAGCCCGAGCCAGGCCTAGGGCTGAGCCAGAGGAGGCGACATCGGAAAGGGGGAGTGGGTGAGTCAGGCCCTGAGTATGACCCTGGGGTTGGCAATGACCTGCAGGCCCAGGGTTGGGGGGGAGGTGGGGAGAAGTCCCCACCCAGAGTCTGGGCACAACTGCTCTGACCGACGTCCCCGTGTCCCTCTTCTCTTCTGGCCAGTTCAAAGTGTCAAGAACAAGCCTCTCTTCTTCGCTGACAAACTTTACAAGTCCATGAAGGTAAGACCTGCTTGTCTGCCCCTTTCCCTTCCAGCGCTTCACCAGCCCTCAGGTCAGCACTGTGACCGCTGTGTCCCCCATTCCACACCAACCAGCATCTGTCCTCGGTCTGGCTCGAGGGTTGCCGTCCTCAGCCTGGGGAGGGGAGTGGCTTTGCCCCCCAGGGGACATTTGGCAGCGCTCTGACACATTTTGGTTGTCACAGCTTGGGGAGTGACAGCTGCTTACCCCTGGTGGGTCAAGGACAGGGATTCTGCTAACAGCCCACACACAGCACACAGGAAAGATCCCCGCCGGAAAGAATGGGCCAGTGCCACAGGCAAGGTCGAGGGACTTGCCCTGGAGACCCAGAGCTGGGTGAGAGGGACACAGACTCCGCCCTGTCAGAGCCCCCATTCTAGCAGGTGGCACGCTGCTTCTGGTGACTAATGAGCACAAAATGCAACAAGTGCTCAGCACTGGGACTGGCCCTGGCTTCCTGAAAACCAGGCCACGCTGGCCGAGCTCTCAGCCCAGCGGGTGGAGTCTCGGCTGCCGACGGAGCCTGGGCAGCCTGCCTGGCGGGAGCGAACCGGAGACAGACCTCCCTCAGCCTGCAGTGCCCGCACATGACAGCCACTCACTGAGTGCTCCCCACCTGCCGGCTCTGCCCCCTGTGCTGGTGACCCGAGCTCCCTGAGGGCAGAGGTGGGCTCTGGTGGCCCGCACTCCCCTGTGCCTGCTCCTTATGCCCTGTGCTGACTTCCCGGGGCAACCACGACAAATGGCCACAAATCAAGTGACCGCAGGATTGATTCTCTCAGGGCCGTAGAGGCCGGAAGTGCAAAGCGAAGGTGTTGGTAGGGTTGGTTCCTTCCGGAGGCTCTGAGGAGGCCTCTCTCCAGCATCTCTAACACCAGGAACGCTGCTGTTCCTTGGCCTGTGGGTGAACCCCTCTAGTCTCTACCTTCTCTGTGTACACGTCCAGGTGTCCTCTTAAAAGGTTGCAGGTCGTTGGATCTGGGGTCATCCCTAATCCAGGAGGACCGAGACTAATTATATGTGCAGAGACTCTATTTCCAAATTAGGTCACTTAGTGAGGCTCCAGGAAGACTTGAATCCAGGGGCACACACTTCAGCTCACACCGCTGTTCTTGCCTGCCTGGCCGGTCCTAGGCCCAGGGGAGTCTGGGTCGGGGCTGTTTGCGGCAAACGGAGGCAGAATATCCCACCCTGGTTTCCGAGGGAAAGGGGAGAGAGGCAGACGGGCAGCCTCAGTCCTTGCCTGACGGCCCTGTTTCTTCTTCTTCCCTGTCCCCCCCATGCCCGCCCCCCGCCCCCAGGGTGCCGGCACGGATGAGAAGACCCTCACCAGGATCATGGTGTCCCGGAGTGAGATTGACCTGCTCAACATCCGTCGGGAGTTCATTGAGAAGTACGACAAGTCTCTCCACACAGCCATCGAGGTGAGGGGCACGGCCCGAGGTCACGCGGGAAGGGGGTGGGTGTCGGGTCCCTGGACAGAAGAACTGAGGTCCTTTTCACTCCCACGGTGTTTTTCTCGATGAGTCACCTCTCGGCACAGCCAGGATGTTGCTGAGCGAAAGGCCTGCCCCCCGTTCATGCCACAGTGAATTCCGGGTGCAGCGAAGGTTTATCGTTACGGATTTCCAGAGAATACAGGGGCCTTTCTTTTTTTAAACAGTTTTATTGACATGGAATTCACATACCATAAAGTTCACCTGTAATTTAAAAAACGTTAGTAAATGGGACGAGTTGTGCAAACGCAATCCAGCCTAAACCGTGTCTGTCACACCACCGCAATCCTTGTACCTGTTCACATGTGTCCACCCCCAGCCCTCGGCCACCACCAAGCCACTCTCTGTCCCTGTAGATGTGCCTGTTCTGGGCATTCCACATAAACGGAGTCATGTGACATGTGATCCTTTTGCATGGACTGTTTTCACTGCGGAGCCCATTTCTTGTCTCTGACGCTGGCCGAGACCTTAAAGGTCGATGTTCTCCTTGTTGACAAGACTGGCAAACCTCCCGGGCAGTGTCACACAGGTGTGGTGGGGAGGTGACTCAGTGGCGCGCCTTTAAAGGGAAGATTGGAGATTCCCACATTTAAAACATGTGCACTTTGGACTTGGTATTTCTATGTGTAGGGATTTACGCTACAGACATAGCCATACATATTCCCAAAGGCAAAGAATATTTGTGCCAGCACTATTTATATAATGACAGGAGTGGAAGCCCTCCATGGAGAATTATTAAATAAAGGGTGGTCTAACCCTGCGGTAGAATACGATGCGGCCGTGAAAAGGCAGGGGGGAGCTCTGTGTGCTGGTGTGGGATCTTCTCTTAATTCACAAAAGTATGGTTCAGACTAGTGGGAGTGGTACGCGTCGGTTTCCATATAGAAAAGGGTCGTGATAAACACACACACACCTGTACATGCACAGACCGCTCCTGGAAAATGGGCGGCTAGGGGAGGGGCGGGGGCCGTCAGGGTAATTGTCACTTACTCAGCTCTCCCTCTGCTTCTGCCAGGGCGACACCTCCGGAGACTTCATGAAGGCCTTGCTGGCTCTCTGTGGTGGCGAGGACTAAGGCCACCAGCTTTGGCGGGCATCTCCACTGAGAAATGGCCATCAGCACCAGCCACCGTGACTGAGCCTGATTGCTCCAACTTCAGAGACTGAGGAAGGGGCAGGGGTGGGGGGAAAGAGGGCAGGGGTGGGCTCTTGTCATCAACTGGGGCTTAGGAAAGGCTCCCACCCCCAGAGGCCACTGAAGGCCCGGAGCGGTCACTCCTCACGTCCGAGCGGCTGAAGAACCATAGCCGTAGGTTCTGTCCACCACCCCCCCGCCACTGTCTCCTCCATCCTTCTGTCCCTGCCACAGCCCCTGCCCTCAGTTGGGCTTTGTCAAATCCAAACATGTACTGAGCCTCTGTCTATGAAATGAGTAATGTCTGTGCTTTGAACAGTGGGGCGCGGTGGCAGGTGCCAACTGAGTGTTCTCGGGGCGGGGGTGGGAGGGCAGATGGGGGAAGAGACATGTCTTCCGGCCAGCTGACAGGTCTGCCAGCATTTCATCTCCTGCCTCCGTCTGGGTGGTTGTGCCAGAACGCCAAATGAGGGGTGGTCCAGATACCTGGGTTCAAGTGTGCATCAGCCACACACTTCACAGAGGTAGCTGTGCAGGTGTTGTGGGCAATTGGGAGACTTAGTGGGTTCGATCTTGACCCTCCCTCAGTGTATGACCTTGGACTAGCCAGTGCCCTCACCAGCCCCAGCTTCTTCATTTGTACAAGGGTTGGACCCAGCAGTTCTGAATATGTTACATGCACACACATCTCTGACAAAATGAGTCTGGAAGACAATTTACCTTGTGTCAGCCTCTTCCTTCCCGAGTCTGTTTTCTCACAAATGAGAGAGTGGGGCAACAGATCTCGGCTTTTTCTTCTGACATTGACATTTAGGATGTGCCTCTAAATCATTTACTGTACACTTCTCTCTTTAAACAAAAAGACACACACAAACGCACGTCCAGTGAGGATCTGTGGCCCAGGGCATCCTCACTGGAGCCGGCCCAGGGTCGAGTGAGTCTGCCCCTGCATCGGGGGCCCCCTTCCTGCTGCTTGGATGTGTGTCTGTGTGCTCTTCATCCACTACAAGCAAACCCGAACTTCCTCTTTTGAACCCTTCAAGGGCACCAGATGTGATCGTGATCTGGGGAGGCCCGTGGAAAGTTTCCACTTCGTGAAGATCACTGATAAGCAGCAGACAACTGCAGTTTCTCAGCCTCCCTGCCCCCAGCTCTGCTTGTACTCCGAGACTCGGGTCTAAAGTTGTCCTGTGATGCGGGGCCTGCGGGCAGCAGAGCTGTGCCCCCTGTCCTGGCTGCCCGACCTCTGGAAGTTCATTGCGTGTTTATTGTAGTTGTGCAGGGGTGGTCGGGAGACGGTGGGTCTGGTCTCGTCCCTCCCTCAGTGTGTGACCTTGGACTAGCCAGTGCCCTCACCCAGCCTCGGTTTCTTCGTTTGTACAATTAGGGTTGGACCCAACAGCTTTGAAGAGCCCTCTCTCGTCTCTGACAAAGTGAGTCTGAGAGACAATTTACCTTGTGTCTTCTCCACTTCCTGCCCTCTGCCAGGCTGTGAGCCCAAACCCCGTGAGAGTCAGCTGAACTTTTTGGGGTATTTGCCCAACTTCACTGTTACCTGAAGATAAATGAACAAAATGATTAAGGCTGTGTGGAGTCAAACCTTTGCCTTTGACTGTGGGCATGTCATCTCTGAGCCTCAGTTTCCTCATCTGTAAAACAGGCCCCCCAGTTCTGCTTATCTCGTGGGTTTTGTGGGGTGGGAGGTGACGTGTGGGAGTGCAGAGTGGGGTCCTAACGGGCGTGGGCTGGCCTGCCAGCGCCCCCACCCCGAGCCAGGCCCCACTGCAGAGCCTGTGACGTGGATCCCACGATGTTTTCTGAGCTTTGTTCTCAAGGAGTCAGCTGTAGATCGCAGAGTCATCCAAACACAAATACGAAATTTCCTTAAAAACAGGTACTGAGGGTAGATGGGCTGCAAGTGGAAAGGGAAGAGCAGTGGGACCTGAGGGAACAGAAGTCGGGAGGCCCCTTGAGGCCGAGGGGAACACACGTGGAGAAACCAGGAATTCCGGGACTCCTGGAAACCGGGAACGAGGACAGCGCCGACTGCACTCGTGGTGGACAAGATACTCTTCCAATCTCCCAACATGCACTTCGTACTTAATTTTCTTTCACATTGGGCGGGTGGTGGTCTGGGATTAGTCAGTAGTAGGGCGCTCTCAGGGTTTGTGGTATGAAGTAGACCAGATTAGAAATAAGAGTTCGCGTCCAATTACAGAGGACCGCGTATGTCCATATTCCATCTTACAAACCAGGGTAGCCTTTCTCACTGGGGAAGGTGCATCTAGCCCTGCATTTGAGAAAAACCTGAAGGGAGGGTGGCCAGTTGGGAGTCTATTTCAATAATCTTGTTAAGACCCAGATGCCTAGAGGACAGACCTCATTTTTTCCTGGATCTGGGGGGGCGTAGCCGGGCGTAGCCACTATCCTGAATGCAGGGTGCCTCACTCACTCATTCACGCAGCTTATACTTAGGGAACGGCTCCTATGTGCCCTGCCGTGTGCTCGAGGCTACAGATGCAGTCAGACCGGCTTGGTCCTAATCCTTAAGAGCTTCCGCTCAAGTGTCCCACCAGCTCCCTCCAAAACGCCTGTATCAACAGATAACTGATAACTTGCCGGAGGTTGCTTCTGTGGCCAGAGTTCAAGGGAGAGAAGTGGGGACTGCGCTAAAGCTAAAAGGAAAGAGAAAGCAGAAGCTCGAACCGCGGCTGTCTCCAAGCGGGAGAAGGGGACGATGGCTGCGAGGGTTCTAAGTGTGGAAGGGGCCCTCAGAAATTACCACCTCCCACTCTCACTTACAGAAAGACAACCGTCACTTCCATCGAGAGGAAGCCTTGGGCCGGGGTCGCAGCACTTTCGCAGCAGACAGAACAGGGACCCTGCAGCCCTGGCCCAGCCGGGTTCAGGGCTCTTACAGGAGCACCCTGGACGCTCTCCCGCCTTCTCCCTTCACCTAGGGCCACCCTCCCTCCAACGCCTCGCTGTTCCCTTCCTGCCTTGAGCCGTGCAGCCTCCCTTCAGGGCAAGCCCTTTCAGAAGCCCTGGGCTGGGATGTGCCAGCCTTAGTCCCTGGGGCCACAAGGAAATGCCTGAAGGAAGTGGCTGGTTGGGAGTGCGTTGCCCTTTTAACCGGGGCACAGAGCAGCTGTTGGGGAATTGCCACTGTCACATTTCCTGCCATTGGAGAGCAGCGTGGGAACCGCTGGCTGTGGTAGTCTCTGTGCCCCAGCTTTGCTGAGAGCTACAAGTCGCCACCAGAAGGGGCGCCACAGGAGAGACTTTTCCATAACCATTCCTCCCTTGGGGGTAGGGCAGGGCTGACTGCCTCCT
>PVKM010036632.1:0-14730 GCA_004027735.1 Carollia perspicillata | reverse complement strand
TTCTATTCAACATAGTATTGGAAGTCCTAGCCACAGCAATCAGACAAGAAAAGAGGCATCCAAATCAGAAAAGAGGAAACAAAACTGTCATTATTTGCAGATGACATGATACTATACATAGAAAATCCTGTAGACTCCACCCAAAAACTGCTCGACCTAATAAATGAATTTGGCGAAACAGCGGGATACAAAGTCAATATCCAGATATCAAAGGCATTTTTGTATACTAATAATGAAACAGCAGAAGCAGAAATCAAGAAAAAAATCCCATTCAATACAGCAAAAAGAAAAATAAAATACCTAGTAATAAACCTAACCAAAGGGGTGAAAGACCTGTATGCAGAAAATTACACAACACTGAAGAAAGAAATCAAGGAAGACAGAAACAAATGGAAACATATACTGTGTTTATGGATCAGAAGAATTGACATCATCAAAATGTCCATATTTCCCTAAGCAATTTACAGATTCAATGCAATACCTATTAAAGTACCAATGGCTTGTTTCACAGACATAGAGAAAACACTTCAAAAATTTATATGGAACCATAAACAACTCCGAATAGCTGCTGCACTTTTCAAAAAGAAGAGCAAAGTAGGAGGGATCACAATACCTGATAGAAAACTGTATTATAAGGCCGCTGTAATCAAAACAGCCTGGTACTGGCAGAAAAACAGGCACATAAACCAATGGACCAGAATAGAGAACTCAGAAATAAACCCAAGTCTCTATGGTCAATTAATATTTGACAAAGGGGCAGCAACATAAAATGGAGTAAAGATAGCCTCTTCAACAAATGGTGTTGGGAGAACTGGACAGCTACGTGCAAAAAAATGAAACTCGAGCACCAACTTACACCATACACAAAAATAAATTCAAGATGGATAAAAGACTTAAATATAAGCCAGAACATCATTAAAGTCATAGAGGAGAACATAGGCAGGAAAATCTCAGATACTTCACACAGCAACATTTTTACTGATTTGTCCCCTAGAGCCAGGGACATAAAGGAAAGAATAAACAAATGGGATCTCATCAAAATAAAAAGCTTCTGCACAGCCAAAGAAAACAGCATTAAAATAAAAAGAGAACCAACAGTATGGGAAAATATATTTGCCAATGATACCTCAGACAAAGGTTTAATCTCCAAAATATATAAAGAACTTGCACGAATCCCCTCTAAGAAGACAAGCAGCACAATTAAAAAATGGTCAAAGGACTTGAACAGACGCTTCTCCAAAGAGGACATACAGAGGATCCAGAAACACATGAAAAGATGCTCAATATCGCTAGCTATCAGAGAGATGCAAATTAAAACTATAATGAGATACCACTTCACACCAGTAAGAATGGCCATCATAAACAAAGCAACAAACAACAAGTGTTGGAGAGGTTGTGGAGAAAAGGGGACCCTAGTACACTGTTGGTGGCAGTGCAGAGTGGTACAACCACTAGGAAAACACTATGGAATTTTCTCAGAAAACTAAAAATGGACGTGGCTTTTGACTTGGCAATTCCACTGCTATATTTATACCTTAAGAACCCTGAAAGACCAATCCAAAGAACCTGTGCACCCCAATGTTCATAGCAGCACAATTTACAATAGCCAAGTGCTGGAAGCAACCTAGGTGCCCATCAGTAAATGTATGGATCAAAAAACTATGGTACATGTACACAATGGAATTCTATGCAGCAGAAAGAAAGAAGGAGCTCCTACCTTTTGCAACAGCATGGGTGGAACTGGAAAGCATTATGCTAAGTGAAATAAGCCAGGTGGTGAAAGACAAATACCATATGATCTCACCTTTAACAGGAACCTAAACAACAAAACAAATAAGCAAGCAAAATTATAACCAAAGACATTGAAATAGAAATCAGACTAACTGTAACCAGAGGGGTGAGGGGAGGGAATTTCAGGGGAAAAAGGGGAAGGGGTCACAGAAACAAATATAAAGGACACAAAAACAAAGGGGGGTGGAAATGGGAGGGAGGTGGGGAGCACTGCGGGGGTGGTGGAATGGGATGGGAGTAAAAGATAGAAAACTGCACTTGAACAACAACTAAAAGAAAAGAAAAGAAAAGAAAAAAATACTAATACAATAAAAGTGGTAAAAATAATGACAAGATGATAATAATAATAAAATACAATAAAATGCCAGCTGTATAGGATAGAAAAGTGATATTTGTCTCAGTTTCTCAGTTTTTGGGGTAGCTTAGTGCTCCCCCTATATCTGTCTCTGGATTCTTTGTAACTCCAAGTCTTACTGTCTCATTTGGGGGAAGAAAAAAAAGGGGATAAAAGAGGATCCAAAAAGAAAAAAAGATAATAATAAGCCTTCTGCTGACATTAAACCTGTTCAGTGAGTTTTGTTAGTCTTCCTAGATGCCACAGGAAGAGTGCTGCTGGGCTTTGATTTTCTCCCTTTCTATGGTTTTGAGAGGATGGAGACCAGGTCTTGGCTTAATATTCATAGTTTCTGGCCCTGCAGCCCAGGTCCTCTGTGAGCTGCCAGGCTCAAATCAGCTACTCAGCTGCTCACAGCATGAGTCAATCTCCTGCATGGAGCCTGAGACAAACTGGGCATGTGCTTCTGCTCAGTTACCCCGCCTCTTGGCATGCAGTACGAGATAAGCTGGGAGAACGGTTCTGCTCAGGTACTGTCTCTGGGCGCACAATTGGTGGAGATCCCACCAACAAACAGTCCAACAACAATCTGGACCCAGATACCACAGGAGAATCCTCATAACCCACACTAAGAAGATTCCTAGAGTATCCAGCTGAGGAGATCAAGGAGATGCCCCACTGGATCCCACAGGATTCCTATCACATAAGGCCACCCCACAAAGACAGGGAGTCAAAACACATCTATCTAAAACATAAAAACAAAAAGAGACAGCTCTTTTGATAAAATGGAAACACAAAGAAACAACCTCCAATCAAAAGTAAAGGAGGAGTTTCCCCACCCCCAAAAAAGAGCTAAATGAAATTGAGGAGAGCAAATTATCAGACATAGATTTCAAGTAATGGTTCTAAGGCTGCTCAATGAACTTAATGAAAACTATGTGAGCAGGAAAAAGGACATAGTAACTATGAATAAGAACCAGCTGGAAATGAAGAATGCAATATCTGAAATGAAGAATATGCTAGAAGGAATTAAAAACAGGCTAGACAAAACAGAGAATCTAATTCACGAGTTGGAAGATGAGGTAGAAAAAAACACTTAGAGCAACAAAATGAAGAAAGACTTCAAAAGAGTGAGGACAGTTTAAGGGAGCTTTGGGACAAACAGGAAATGTAACAGTATTTGCGTTGTAAGGATACCGGAAGGAGAAGAAAGGGAGCAGGTTATAGAAAGTCTATTGGAAGAAATAATGACAGAAAACTTCCCTAACTCGGAGAAGTAAATAATAACTGTCTTTTTAGTATCGCTGTGTAAATAAAGTTTATATCAAGGATAAGACTTTATGGGAACAAGTAGATAACTGAACAATAAAAATAGGGCTTAGGTGCTTTAATCAATTATTTTATTAACATGCTCTAATTTTATGTCATGCACATATTCAATTGTGTTGGTACACATACAAGGATTTTTAGCTGAAAATGCAGACGGCTGAGTTAATCATACTCATCAGTTCATGACCCAATGATTTATTTTGCCCCTTAACTCTCTTATTTATTTATTTTTAATATTTTTTCCCTTGCCTCTGTCTCCTGTCCATTGGCAGCACTCCTAATGTGTTTGGTGAGTATCCTTCTGCTTGTATGTGTTCTTATCAAACTTATAAAAGCATTCTGTTTGAATATATTTTAACTTGTGTAAATGAAGTTGAGTTATAAACTTTATTTTATCAGTTCTACGTTTTTTTAAAGATTATATTTATTTATTTTTAGGAAGAAGGGAAGGGAGAGAGAAAGAGAGGGAGAGAAACATCGATGTGTGAGAGAAACATCAGTCGCCGCTTGCATGCCTCCTACCAGGGACCTGGCCCAGAAACCCAGGCATGTGCCCTGACCAGAAATTGAATCAGTGACCTTTAGGGTTTGTGGTACAATGCCCAACCCACTGAGCCACACCAGTCAAGACTTCAGTTCTGTGTTTTTAAGATGATACTATACATATATCTAGTCCAATCTTTCTAATCAGTTGCCCTGATTGCCTCTTACTCCTTGCCACCACAAGCGACACTGTCAGAAATATTCTTATGAATGCATAAAAGAATTTTTAAGTGTTTGAACTCATGAACACATTTTTAATTTGGTTATTGGTATAGTCTGAATGTTTGTGTCCATCCAAAATTCGTATGTTTAGATTCTGACCTCAAAGGTGATTGTATTAGTAAGAGGGACATTTGGGAGATGATTAAGTCATGAGATTGTAGACCTCATGGATAGGTTTAGTGCTCTTATATAAAGAACAAAAAGGAATAGGCTATGAACCAGGAAGGGGATCATCATCACAATATGACCATGATGGTGCCTTGACCTTGTGCTTCCCAGTCTCTAGAACTATGAGAAATAAATTTCTGTTATATACAAACTTCCCAGTTGTGGTGTTTTGTTATAACAGTCAAATAGACTAAGCCAGCCACGACCAGACTGCTCCCAAGAATGGCCTTCTTTCCATCAGTGCATTTGGGTTTCCACATACCACATCCCTGGAAACTCTTACCATTATCAAGCTTTCTAAGTTTTTCTTCAGTTTAACTCTTATGAAGTAGTACCTTATGCTAAATTCATAATAAAAGAACATAAGCTGGAAAAGACATGATTCTCCTTTAAATTTTATGACTGAAAAAAAATTCAAAATATTTTTAAAGAAAATAATAATAATATGCACATGATCCTGCCATCTTAACACAGCAAATGTTTTCCTATTTAGAGATCTACCCTAATTTTGTGCTAATGAATATGCAGTTTATATAACTATAATCTCAAAATAGAGTTTGCTTTTAAAAAACTGCATGAGTATCTGTCAAGTTTTTTTTTTAACTTTTATTATTAATTTACTATATTTAAGATGTAGGCTATTTCAATTTTTTAAAAGATTTTGTTTATTTACCTTCAGAAACAGGGGAAGGGAGGGAGAAAGAGAGAGAGAGAAGCATCAATGTGCAAGAGAAACATCTATCGGTTGGCCCTCACACACTCCCAACTGGAGCCCTGGTCCGCAACCCAGACATGTGCCCTGACCAGGAATCAAACTGGTGACCTTTCACTTTATGGAACAACACTCAACCCACAGAGTCACATCTGTCAGGGCAGTTATTTTAATTTTTTAATATTATGTTAAATTGGTTACAGCTTGTTTTTCTTGTTAAATAATGTCCTCAGAGTAAATATGCATGATTATTAGCAAAAGTAAAGCTCCACATTAAAGAGTTTTTAATGGTAGTCTGTGTAGTAAATTTTAAATTACCATAACTATATTAAAAACTGTTCATCTGCCCAACAGAATACTATACCATACCATTACGATTATTTAGTCTGTGTCAACACCTAGAAATGTGTATAGTAAGTCATTAAAGTCAAAATTTCACAAGCAAATGTACATGAAAATATAAGGATATACAATGATAATAATCAGGAAAAGAAAAATATATTGTTCCAATGTGTAGAATTTTTCATATGAGTTTTTGGACACTTAAAATTTTAAATGAAAAAAATCACCAGCATAGTGAGATAAAAATAAAATATTTTCAACAAAATTTTCAGAAATATGCATATAAATATGTGATGGTTCTTACTGTAAAGCTAAGATTATTAAAGTAAGTGTAGTTAAAGATATGCTCACCTGGACTCCCCCCATTTGAGTCATATTCATTTCTAGGTCCCATCGAAGGAATTGCTGGAAAGAGAGCATCTGTTTCCCAGCCTCTGAGTCGGAAAAAACCTACATATTTGTTCCTCTGAAAACTACTAAAACGCAGATAATATTTTACCTACAAGTAGAAATTAGAAACAAGCATTATCTATAAAAAAGATAATTAAGATAAAAGATAATTAAAAGATAAAAGAGATAATTAAGAATGAGAAACAAAAAGAAAGTTAACGGACATTTGTGGATATATGATTGTAAGGCAATACAATGGTGCTGATAAGCAGCACCAAGGTGGATCCTAAACATCAGAAATTGAGACCACACTGGCCACGAGACTACTATGGGCTTTGGATATGGTTTGTGGATGTATTTTTTCCTAACTAACTGATATACACACTAAAATGAGATGTACCTAAAGGTGTTATTAGCTTCCCTTCCTATGGTGCCAAACAAGTGTTCTGTGAAGAAAATCTTCTTCTCCTAAAAGCAATTGTTAACATAAGAATCCTACCTGAGGATAGAAGAAGAATGCATTAAAATGTAACTGTGGAGTGTAAGATAACTTAATTTTTAAATAAAAGAAAACACTAATTCTAGAGAACCGTGTAAACTTCAATGTAGGTCACGATGGGCCTAAATTTTACATGGCAATAGTCCAGCAGTTGCTGAAAGTGACAAGGGTCTTGCCAGAGGAGTCAGTAAGATTAGAAGGAACAAACAGATGTCATAAATCAAGGTAAATATTCGTATGGTCAATTATCAAGACAAGGGTTTTAAGAACTTATTACATGTTGAAGGATTAAGACATATCCCCTATTAACAAGGAGCACAAATTCAATTGAAGGGGAGCAGGTGTGGTTAGAAGAGATAGTGTACAGCTATCACAGCAGCAATCTTAAGGGTAAGTAAGAGTAATAAGCCAAGTGAGAGGAGCAGGGCAATGGGGGTGATAGACAGAAGAGATGAAGTTTATATCTGCACCAAGACATTTTAACAAAGCTCTATGTAAGCTGTTAAGCCCATATCAGTGTCAGCCTATATTTCAGTCACTTGAAAGGAGTTCACATTATGAAAGAGCTGAGGGAGTGATGGGACAGAATGAAAAGATTCCTACAACCCTACTTACAACCCAGTGGTTTTCCTTACTTTTTAATTCCATGGACAACCATCTGTATCTTAAATGCAGGATTTTGGTTCCATGCATACTTTACTTATTTCCGCAACACCAGAAACACTAAGTTCAAAGGACTGTCCTTGCTTCTTCTTCTTGGGAACTGTTATCAGAATCCTCTTCAGTGTCTACATGTGTCCAAATTCTAATCCAGCCTGGCTAAGCCTTAGCACTATTTTCTAGAGTTAGCTTTAGAAATGATGAGATTTATTCCAAAGAATAAGGGAATTGTTCTGGTTGTGTTCTATGCTAGTGAAGCTGCATCTGCTTTATCCCATCAGGTCTCTTTACCTAGAAAACGTGCACTATTTCACCATCATCTGCAGAGCTGGAGACAGTGGCCATATCAGATAGAGCAGAAAATGTTTCCTATGATTCTCACTTATGAGTAGAAGACCTAGTAGATGTGAATTCGATTCTTTCTGCATCAGCATAAAGCACTGGTAAATGGGCACTGAAGTGATTTAGATTTGCTGTGCTCTGATATGTATAAGAAGTATGATCTTGGGCAAGTCACAGCCTCCCCACTTATAAAATACAATAATGATACCTCCATTAAATTTCTGGAAACCAGAAGTTACAACTATGAGGTTTCTGCATAAATCTTTCTTACCTTCAGTGGCAGGGGATCATCACTATTTTTGAACTCATGGTCAAAAACAAAAGCAACCATCACTCTTTCAGAGTTATTCTCTTGCTTAACGTAGTCTTCAAAATCTCTTTCTGAAGAAAAGCCTTGAACTTGTAGAGAGAGAAAAATCTAATCTGTGAGCTGACCACATAAAGGCAAAATGTCTGACAGCCCTTCCTATGTTTAAAATAGAATAACACTATGTGGATGAAAAGCTATCAAAATATATTTCAAAACACTGTTGCTGAAACATTGGCATAACAAACTAATGAATATTTGTAGTGCATAAAAATTTTTAGGAGTTTAGAAGTTTTATCACAAGCTTAGAATATCATTACTCATTATAATAACCAGTCATTGGAGAAAGGCTAAGGAACAGAGAAGCTTCACATTGTGTTTTAAAATTTCCACCTTGAAGGGAAATAAGAACAAAATTGATCTATACAATCTCTTTAAAGGCCCATACCATGGGAATATCCTATATCTAAATTAAAAATACTCAGAAACAGAAAACTGCTTTATAGTTTTAATATTTGAGGAAATTAAGTTTCAATATTTGAAGTAATCCATCAATGAATTTAGCATAAATGAAATTTAACTTAATTGAATTTTTAATGTGCATCATTTGTAGATCTAAGACAAAATATTAATATTTAATCATTTAAATATCTATAGGTGAGTTTGTATATATTACACATTTTCTTAGGAGTGAACATATTTTTTTTCTTAAATTGTCAGGTTTGGTCAATAGGAGCCTATAACATGTTTTTGATGTAAATAGAATAACAAAGGCTTCAACAGTCCATATGTGCATGTGAAATTCCATGCATTCTTTTTTTAAGTATATTGTATTGGTTATGTTATTACAGTTTTCCCATTTTTGTCACCCCTCCATCCCTGCTCTGCCCTGCACTCCTGTGTCCTCTAGCATTTCCTCTTTAGTTCATGTCCATGGGTTGTACACACATGTTCTTTATGTATAAGTACCTATAAGTTTCCTATACTATTCTTAACCTCTCCCCGTCTATTTTATCCCTACCAAATATGCTTCTTATTTCTTGTACCTTCCCCCCGCTATTCTTCCCCTCCCCCACCTCACTGAAAACCTTCCATGTGATCTCCATTTCTCTGGTTCTGTTCCTGTTCTAGTTGTTTGCTTAATTTTTGTTGTTGTTTTTTAGGTTCAGTCATTGATAGTTATGAGTTTGTTGTCATTTTATTGTTCACAGTTTTTGATCTTCTTCTATTTCTTAGATAAGTCCTTTTAATATTTCATATAATAAGGACTTGGCAATGATAAACTTCTTTAACTTTACCTTACATGGGAAGCACTTTATATACCCTTCCATTTTAAGTGATAGCTTTGCCAGATAGAGCAAACTTGGATGTAGGTCCTTGCCTTTCATGACTTCAAATACTTCTTTCCAGCCCCTTCTTGCCTGTAAGGGTTCTTTGGAAAAAAACAGTATTATGGGCACTCCTTTGTATGTAACTCTCTCCTTTCCTCTTACTGCTTTTAAGATTCTCTCTTTATCATTAATATCTTGAGTGACTTAATTATGATGTATCTTGGTATGTTCCTCCTTGGGTTCAATTTCTTTGGGACTCTTTGGGCTCCCTGGATTTCCTGGAAGTCTATTTCCTTTGCTAGATTGGGAATGTTTTCCTTCATTATTTGTTCAAGTAACTTTTCAATTTCTTGCTCTTTCTCTTCTCCTTCTGGCACTGCTATAATTTGGATGTTAGAGTGCTTAAAGTTGTCCCAGAGGTTCCTAAGCCTCTCCTTATTTTTTTGAATTCTTATTTCTTCATTCTGTTCCAGTTGAGTGTTTATTTCTTCCTTTCATTCCAAATCATTGATTTGAGTCCCAGTTTCCTTCCCTTCACTCTTGGTTCCCTGTATATTTTGCTTTATTTCACTTTGGGTAGCCTCCATTTGTTCCTTCATTTTTTTTATGGTAAAGCCATTTTTAAATATATTTTATTGATTATGCTATTACAGTTGTCCCATTTTTCTCCCCTTTATTCTCCTCTGCCCTGCCCCCTCCACCCACATGCATTTCCTTCCTTAGTTCATTTCCTTGGGCCATACATCTAAATTCTTTGTCTTCTACACTTCCTGTGCTATTCTTAAACCCTCCCTGTCTATTTTCTACTTACCATTTCTGCTACTTATTCCCTGTATCTTTTCCCTATTCTCTCCCTCCCACTCCCTGCTGATAACCCTCTATGTGATCTTCACTTCTGTGATTCTGTTCCTGTTCTAGTTGTTTGCTTAGTTTGTTTGTTTCTTTCTTTCTGCTGCATAGTATTTCATTGTATATGGTAGTTTTTTGATCCACTCATTTACTGATGGGCACCTAGGTTGCTTTCAGCACTTGGCTATTATAAATTCTGCTGCTATGAACATTGGGGCATGTAGGCTCTTTTGAATTAGTGTTTCAGGATTCTTAGAGTATAATCCAAGCAGTGGAATTGCCGGGTCAAAAGGTAGTTTCATTTTCAGTTTTTTGAGGAAGTTCCATAATGTTTTACACAGTAGCTGCACCACTCTGCATTCCCATCAACAGTGTAGTAGGGTTCTCTTTTCTCCACAGCCTCATCAGCACTTATTTGTTTGTTGATTTGTTTATGATGGCCATTCTGATTTTTAAAAAAATTTATTAATTAATTTTTAGACAGAGGGGAAGGGAGGGAGAAAGAAAGACAGTTACATCAATGTGTGGTTGTCTCTGTGGGCCCTGTGCTTGGGACCTGGCCAGCAACCCAGGCAGGTCCCCTGACTGGGAAGCAAACCAGTGACCCTTTGATTTGCAGGCTGTCACTCAATCCACTGAGCCACAGCAGCCAGGGAGTCTGCCCTTTAATTTTGTTGACTGTTGCCTTTGTTGTGCAGAAGCTTTTTAGTTTCATGTAGCCCAACATGCTTATTTTTGCTTTTGTTGCCCATATTACATATCCAAAGACAATTCTGGTGTTATAGCCAGAAATCACTGCTATGGAACTTTTTTTTATGCTTAATTCTATAAATTCTATGGTCTCATCTTAAGTCTCTAATTCATTTTGAATTGATTTTTGTGTGTGATATAAGGGTCCAATTTCATTCTTTTGTATATAAATGTCCATTTTCACCAATAAAATTTACTGAATAGACTATCCTTGCACCATTGTGTATTCTTTGCACACTTGTCAAAGATTAGTTGACTGTGTGTACTGTAAATGGGTTCATTCCTGGTCTCTCTTTTCTGCTCCATTGATATGTGTATCTGGCTTTGTGCCAGTATCATGCTGATCTTCTTACTAGAGCTTTGTAGCATAGTTTGAAGTGAGGAAGGAAGTACAATGTCCCCAGCTTTTATTTACCTGCTCAAGATTGCTTTGGTCATTAAAGGTTTCTATGGTTAAAAAAAAGTTTTAGAATTGGTTTTGGGGTTTTTTTGGCTTTAATAGAGAATGTCATCAGGACTGAGAAGTACACATTGGTAGTTACAAAAGACTCCTGGGATGTAAAGTAGAGCATAGGAAATGTAGTCGATAATATTGTAATAATTATGTATGGTGCCAGTTGGGTACTGAAAATATCCAGAGAAACATATATAATTGTCCAACCACTATACTGTATACCTGAAACTAATACCAAAATATTAAATGTAAAAAAATAAAGGAAATATCCAAAAGAAAGAAGAATGTCATTGGGATTTTGAGGGGGATTGCACTGAACACATAGGTCATGTTCAGTAATTTGGACACTTTAAAATTATTAGTTGCACTATAAAGTGCCTTAGAGAAGGTCTCTTTACAATGGGATAGTAGGGTGATCTATTAGATTCATGAACTTAGATGTCCAAGTCTCTCCAAAAATTAAGAAGTTCTAAGCTATTATTTCTTTTTAAAAACTGAGATATAATTGACATAACATTTTATTAGTTTCAGGTGTACAACATGATTCAATATTTGTATACACCACAATAAGTCTAGTTAACATCTCTCATCTTACATACTTACAAAAGATTTTTTTGTTGTGATATGCATTTTATGATCTACTTTTAGCAACTTTGAAATATACAATAATTTTTAATTGTTGGTCAAACACAGTTGTCTTCATTTTCACCCCACCATGCCCCCTGCCCCACCCTTGAAACTATCCCCTTTGGCTTTGTCCATGTGTCCATTATACATGTTTCTTGATGGCCCTTCCCCTATTATTCCTATTATCCCTCTCCCCCAACCTCTCTGGTTACTGTCAATTTGTTCTTCATTTCAAATTCTCTGCTTTTATTTTGCTTGCTTGTTTGTTTTGTTGATTAGGTTCTACTTTTAAGTGACATCATATATTTGTCTTTAACCACCTGGCTTATTTCACTTAGCATATTGCTCTTGAGATCCATCAATGCTCTTGCAAAGAGTAGGAACTCCTTTCTTTCTGCTGTGTAGTATTTCATTATGTAAACTGTGATAAAAAACCACAGTTTTTGATCCACTCATCTACTGATTGGCACCTAGGTTGCTTCCAGCATTTGGCTATTGTAAACTGTGCTGCTATGAACATTGGGGTGCATAGGTTCTTTTGAATTAGTGTTTCAAGATTCTTAGGGTATAATCCCAGAAGTGGTATTGCTAGGTCAAAGGCAGTTCTATTTTAGTTTTCTGAGGAAATTCCATACTATTTTCCACAGTGGCTACACCAGGCTGTATTCCCAACCACCAGTGCACTAGGGATCCCTTTTCTCCACAACCTCTCCAACACTGATGTTTGTTGATTTGTTTACCATGGCCATTCTGACAGGCATGAAGTGGTATCTCATTGTGTTTTTAATTTGCATCTCTCTGATGGTTAGTGATACTGGGCATCCTTTCATATATTCTCTGGACCCTCTGTATGTCCTCCTTGGAGAAGTGTCTGTCTGTTCAAGTCCTTTGCCCATTTTAATTGGGTAGTCTTCCTAGAGTGGAGTTGTGTGAGTTGTTCATGTATTTTGGAGATCAAACCCTTGTCTGAGGTATTATTTGCACATGTATTTTCCCATATGGCCGGGGTTCCCCTTTCATTTTGCTGATGTTTTCTTTAGCCATTCAGAGCTTTTTATTTTGATGAACTCCCATTTGTTTATTTTTTCCATTATGCCCCTTACTCTAGGGGACATATTGGTGAAAATATTGCTGCATGGAATATCTGAGATTTTACTGCCTATGTTCTCCTCTAAGACTTTTATGATGCCATGACTTATATTTAAGTCTTTTATCCACCTTAAAATTATTTTTGTGTATGGTGTAAATTGGTGGTCGAATTTCTTTTTCTTTTTCTTTTTTCATGTAGCTGTCCAGATCTCCCAACATCATTTGTTGAAGAGGCTATTTTTACTCCACTTTATGCTTCTGCTTCCCTTTGTCAAATATTAATTGACCATAGAGACTTGGGTTTATTTCTGGGCTTTCAATTCTGTTCCATTGGTCTATGTGCCTATTCTTGTGCCAGTACCATACACAATAGAGTATTATTAACTATAGAACAATGGTATGCATTACATGCCCATGAGGCATTCACTTTATAATTGGAAGTTTGTACTTTTGACCCCATTTATTCATTTCTCTCCCTTCCCCCACACCAGTTATTATTCCTCTAAACAAACTTCTGCTCCCTTCTCCTTCTCTTCTCCTTCTGAAATACTGATATATTCTAATATTTTTACATTCAATCTTTTTCATTTTTTTCTCTGCTCATCTTTAATTGTGTTATTTCAAAATTCCTCTCCTCCAGCTTGTTTTTTCTGTCTTTCATTTATCTACCCCAGTGCAGATGCTGTCTATTGCATTTTATATTTCATTAATTGAGTTCTTCAGCTCCAGAATTTGTTTGGTTCTTTTATATGATTTCTATGTCTTTGCTAAATTTCTCATTTTTTTCATACATAATATTTTCCTGATTTTATTGAATTATCTGTTTTCTTGTAGCACATTAAGTTCCTTAAAACAACTTTTGAATTCTTTATCATAATATGCCATGCCTTTGTGCTCAGTTATTGAAAGATTGTTATCTTCTTGTGATGATATGTTTTTTTTTTATTCTTCATTTTCCTTAAAGTTTTGCATTGCTGATTTCTCATTTGAAGTAGCAGATACCTCATATCTTTACTAATTGCTTTCAGATGAGGTATACTGTTGTATCTGGGGTTCTCTCTGACTTGGTATTTATGAACCTGCTCAACACTTCTTGCACCTCCCAGTGGCAGACTTCTTCAGCTTTTATGTTTTCTCTGGTTCTTACAACTTCTTAGAGAAGTTTTTGTTTTTATTATGGTTTTTTAAATAAAAATGTTTTGATCAAACAAAAAGAGTCTCACAAGTAATGGGAATACAAAGAAACAAGCCCCAATTTGAAAGGAAAGGAGGAATCCTCAGAAAGAGTGTTGAGTGAAATAGAGGCAAGTTAACCATGAGATATTTAGTTTGAAACCATGCTTGTAAGAAGCTCAATGACTTCAGTGAGATTTACCAAAACTACATGGAAATTATGAGGAACTTACTGCAAACTATATCAGAATGAAAAAAGATACGGAAACTTTAAACAAGGGCAAAGAGGAAATGAAGAATACAATTTCTGAATTGAAGAACAAAGTAGAAGGAATCAAATATAGGCTACATGAAGCAGAGGATCAAATCATCAAACTGGAGGACAAAGTACAGAAAAGCTTCAAGATAGAACAATAAAAGGAAAAAAGATGAAAAAAGAATGAAGAAGGGTTAAGGGAACTACAGAACAAAATAAAAATTAATAATATCCATATAATGGAGATACCAGAAGGAGAAGAAGAGGACCAAGAGATAGAAAACCTTTTGAAAAAGTAATGATGGGAAATTTCCCTAATTTAACAAGAGAAAAAGTCACACAAATCCAGGAAGCACAGAGGGTCCCAATCAAGAGGAACCCAAACAGTCCTGCTCCAAGACACATCATGATTAAAATAGCAAAATTCAAAGAAGAAGAGAGAATCTTAAAGGCAGCAAGGGAAAAACAGGAAGTAATGTACAAGGGATGCATGAAAAGGCTAGAAGGTGACTTCTCAACAGAAATACTACAAGCCAAAAGGGAATGGCAAGAAATATTTTAA
>PVKM010036631.1:0-14728 GCA_004027735.1 Carollia perspicillata | reverse complement strand
GTGCCCTGACTGGGAATTGAATCGTGATCTTTGGTCCCCAGGCCCACACTCCATCCACTGAGCTACACCAGCCAGGGTTTCAAATAAATTCTTACAAAAATTCTCTCCAGGTTTGGACAAAAAGAAAATTTAATTTTTCTGTGTGCATTACTTAGATGCCAACAGTCTAAGAAGATGGCAGGTTATGTACCTTAAAAAGTGTCTTAACATCTCATGTCAAGCTGGCCTTTTAATAATAAGGGAAGGGTAACTAGTGGTTTTGGAATTCAAGAAAAAAGTAGGTAAGGGGGTTGGAATTCAAGGAAAAAAGTTGATCAGATAAAAATTGCAATCCAGCGATTTTTCCAGCATCTCTATCTCTCTTGTATTTATTTACTTTTAGAGAGAAGGGAAGGGAGGGGGAAAGAGAGGGGGAGAAACATCAATGCGTGGTTGCCTCTCACTTGTCCCCCACTGGGTACCTGGCCTGCAACCCGGACATGTGCCCAGAGTGGGAATCAGACCAGTGACCCTTTAGTTCGCAGGCCCTTGCTCAATCCACTGAGCTACACCAGCCAGGGCTATTTCCTTAATAATTTTAATATCTGTTGTTGGATGCTTTTCCAGCATCTCTTCATCTGCTAACCACCGATTGATTGTCTGTATCCTGGTCCATGGATGTTCTCTCTCTGGAGCACAATGGCTCAGATACCATCTTGATTACTTGCCATCCTCTTGGGACACAAAGGTTGACTTGCTTCTTGGCATTCTACAGTCAGGTTATGTCCCATCATGCATTCCAGTTCATGGAACAACAGTGTTATATATGCATTAATCACTAAATGTATTAACTATAACTAAAGCTAAAATTTTTTTTAGTTTTTAAAAAAGTTTTTTAAAAAGCTTTTATTTATTTATTTATTTTTAGAGAGAGAGAAGGGAGGGAGAGAGGGAAACATGGATTGATAGTCTCTCGCAACCCCCAACCAGGGACCTGGCCTGCAACCCAGGCATATGTCCTGACCAGGAATCAAACTGGCAATCTTTTGGTTTGCCAGGTGACATCCAAGGCACTGAGCCACACCAGCTAGGGCTAAAGCTAAAAATGTGAAACTTTTGACTTCCCTCATTAAATCCACTTTCAACATCGAAGTTTCATCCTCCCTCCATTTCATGCAAATCTGAGCACCCTTCATGTTGTTAGATGGGATGCCACCGGATTAAGGATGACTTAAAGCCAATTACCTTTACATTTACTTGGGTAAATTTTGATCATAACATTCTAAATCAGTTTGTCTGGGTAGATCATTTGGTTGGCTGGTTAGAGGGTCACCCCATATGATAAGGTTGCAGGTTCCATCCCAGATCAGGGCACATACCAATTCATTCAACCAACGAATGCATACATAACTGGGAAAACGAATTGATGCTTCCTTCTCTCATTTCTTTCTACTTGAAATCAATCAATAAATTAAAATGATCTACATTACATTTTCTTACAGAGATTATACCCTAAAAAGTGTTATCTGGGCACCAACTGGTGTAGCTCAGTGTGTTGGATGCCATCCGGCAAACCAAAAGATTACTAGTTTAATTCCTGGTCAGGGCATATGCCTGGGTTGGAGGCCAGGTCCCTGGTTGGGGGTTGTAAGAGGCAACCAACTGATGTTTCTGTTGCACGTCAATGTTTCTTTCCCTCTTTCTTTCTTCCTGGCCCTCCCCCCCCCCTTTAAGTATATTTGCATCTCTCTGCTAACTGGAATCTGGAGTAAAAGAATCTGCACTGTGGATAGAGTATGCTGGACACTGGGGTCAGGGTTTGTATATATAAAAATACTATGTACAAACACAGTCCTTGCTACAGACAGAGAAAGACTGCAAAAAAATGACTTGGGCTCAGAACATGGTCAGGGCTGCAGGAAAGACATGGTGAGCATCAGTGTCTCATAAAGCCACTCTGGACACAGACAACAAAATAACATAGGCAGTAGGGCCCTTGCACGGAGAAGAGGTGAGCACTCACCCAATGAGACCAGCATCCTGCAGGTCTCCAGCAGCACTTTTGAATATGAAGCCCCAAAATTTACATCCTGTTGCACCCTATCCTTCAGGATGAATGTAGAACCACGTAATGTCAATACTCTAACAGACAAATTAAGATACCAAATTCACCTCAAGAGATGGTATCACATCCTGACACCCAAAAGGTGGGTGAAGGTACAGAGACACAGCCCAAATTACTGAGGTCTCCTGAGGGTCACACTCTAAGCTGAGCTCAAAGAGGAGGCAAATTGCAACTCGGACTGAAAAAAAGATTCACTGGGGGAAACTACTGGAGCTGACATATGATGCCATTTTTCTGGAGACTGGAGGGCAGCGCATTAAGTGCTCTGAGATGTTAGGGGGATGGAAGAAAAAAATCACAATTACAATGGAAAGGGCAGCTTCAGCTAACCCTACCTGGTTCTCGCTGTGTACCTGCCCCAGTGAAGGTTTCACAGCAGTGATACTGTCCTGGGCTCTGGAGCCAGAATCCAAAGTTGGAAACCAGCCTCTTTGACAGAGTGCTGTGTTAACTTGGAGGACTTTTATTTCTCTAATCCTGGATTTTCTCAGCACTTCAATATTAGTTTCCATTCCCAGGGTCTTGTGAGAATGAAAAAAGAAATTACTCTAAACCCTAACCCTGGAATCCTGATACCAGCAAGTACTGTTTGTTCCTTTTACTGATCCCCAGAGGCCGAGGTAAGTGCCATCGTTACTCACATGAGATTCAGGGAGCTCTAGCGAGTCACCCTGAGATTAACACAGTTCTAGTGTGTATTAAGGAGTACAAGGGGGTGGCTGTCCTGTCAGATAAAGACGGGTGAAGATGAAGACCCAGGCCTGAATCACCGGGTCTCCTTAGGGCCAGCTGTGTGCTAATCTCAAAGTTGAGGCAGACGAAGTGCACCTGAGGCTCCAAGTTTCCCTTGGAGCCACCACTGGAGATGACAACAGATGGCGTTCCCATCAAGTTTGTGAAGCAGACAGTGAGTGCACTGAGACATCAGAGGAATGAGAAAAATCGTGATTGTAATTCCAACAATTAAAGCAGCAGCAGCACCTAAGCCTTCCTGCTCCTCCGCAGCCATATGCTCTAAACTGAGAGCTTCACACACGTCCTAGATTGTCCCCAGCTCTGGAGCCAGTCTCTGGTTTGTGCAGCCTCTTGAATCTGACAGTTATCTGTTGTATGGACTTGGAAAACACTTCATCTTTCTTTTTTTATAAGATTTTTTAAAAGATTTCATTTTTAGAGAGAGGGGAAGGGAAGGAGAGAAACATCAATGTGTGTTTGCCTCTCATACACCCCTCACTGGGGACCTGGCCCACAGCCCAGACATGTGCCCTGACTGGGAATTGAACTGGCTATCCTTCAGTTCGCAGGCCCCCACTCAACCCAATGAGCTTCAACAGCCAGGGCTCACTTTATCGTTCTGATCCTTGATTTCCTCAAATTTCCAGGGTATTTTAAGTATTAAAGAAAAAAAAAGGCTCAAAAAGCAAAAACCCTGGAATACTGGCAATGGTACATATTCAGTTTTGTTACCTCTATTGATCCTCACATGGGCACACTTAGAACCTTCATTAAGTTCGTTATCATCAGTAATGAGAAGTTTGGAGAGCTCTCATCACCCTGAGATTCTCTGGTAAAAAAAAAAAAAAATTCCATGCCGACACCTCAGTGCCATGAAGACATCTCTTCCATGTGGTGGGGTCTGTGTGGACCTTAGCTAGTCAGGGGTCCTGAGAGGCCCAATTTAGTTTTCTCAAGCACAAGGGCGCAGAGGGTCCCAGGGGCATCTGGTCTGTGGATGACACCCACACGTGTTGGGCCCAGCCATTTTGTGCACACTGGCTCCACCAGGTACAGCACTAAAGCCTGGTGCAGGGCAGCTCATTGCCCCCACCTTACAAAAAATATGAAGCCCCGAGAGGGATGCTTTCTCTGTTACTGTGGTGATTTTTGGAGTTCTGAGATTTCAACCCAGGTTGCATGGACAAAGGTATGAAGAGTTGGGGCACTGATCTCTTTCATTTTCAGAAGGGCTTTGGAACTCAACAAATACCCTCACCCTCATACCACCTGGTGCACCTCTGCATTTGCTCCATTCCAGCACACCCCACAAGATAGACCACAAAAATTAGTAACACTAAAAAGGAAGGCTTTTACAATTATAAAGGACATGTGGACAAAACCAAGGGAGGGTGGAAGCAGGGGAGAGAGCTGGCAATGGCTGGGGTGGGCGGGGAGTGGAGGGGGGCAAATACAAACTGTACTTGAACAACAACAAAATCCTTAAAAGAAATAAAAAGGCTTTTTATATTAGTAAATGTTCAAACTCACAAAAGTAGTGAAGTGCATTAATAATGCAGATAATTTTTTTCTTTGTAGATTATTCTTTAAAGTGTATGGTATATGCCTATAATAGTGCGTGTACCAAAATCTTTTTAAAAACTGGAAATACATTCCCTGTATTGAAAACAATTATGCCATAAAGCAAGGGTTATGCCTGCTACTGAGGGAGTAAAAAGAAGTGACAATGCATTGTAACATATCTCTGTTGTTTCACTGTCCTATTTGTTAAAGGCACAGCTTAAATTCATAATAAAATAAGTAAATCACGTGAGCACACATTTTACTAAAATTTTATATTGTTAAATACATATCTGCAAAAATGCTCATGAATTCTTATAAAAATGCAATTATAACAGCATTAAGAGTATACAACAGACCTATTTAAAAAGCTAAAATTAATAAAGTTTAAACAAATCAACAGCTTTTTAGTGTGGCTGAAATGGAATTCTCCACTGCTGGTAAGAATCTAAAAAGTTACAATCAGTTTACATCATGAACTTATGAGAAATGTCCACTCTGTGAATATTTGTATAAAGGTTACCTCAGATGGATGGATACTCAGTTTTCTTCAGTGTCATTACAACGAACAAGAAAACAGCACTCCCTAAAACCTAAGCATTTCCAGAGTGTCAACTATCCAATGTCAAGAGGGCATAATTTTATGGCTAAATAATTTCCCACATTTACTTCATGCTTGATGCCATTAACCAGCTTGAGTTCTTTGATAACAGAGGCCATAGCTACTGGCAAAAGATTTCCTCCATTTGCTGCTCACATGAGGCCTTGCTCTTGTGTGATGTTTAATAACAAAAAAATATGGCAACATGGTAAAATATTTTCCACATTTTTTGTACTAAAGGGCCTTAGTGTGTGAGCTCTCGGATGACAATAAAGGCCATGACTGCTATTAAAAGATTTTCCTATTCAGGACACTCACAAGGCCTTTCTACAGTGTGCAATCTCTCATGATAGTGAAGGTTACTCACACGAACAAAAGATTTCCCACAGTGACTACAGGCATAAGGCCTTTTTCTTGTATGGACTCTCTGATGACAACGGAGGTCACTGCTACTGGTAAAAGATCTCCCGCATTTACTGCACTCGTAAGGCCTTTCTCCCTTATGAACTCTCTGATGATAACGGAGGCCATTGTTACTCACGAGAAATTTCCCACATTCACTGCACTCATAAGGCCTTTCTCCAGTGTGAAATCTCTGATGATAACGAAGGCCATTGTTACTGGTGAAAGATTTTCCACATTTATTGCACTCATAAGGCCTTTCTCCAGTATGAACTATCTGATGTAAACGAAGGTCAGAATTTCTTTGAAAAGATTTCCCACACTGACTGCACACATAGGGCCTTTCACCAGTGTGAACTCTCTTATGGGCATAGAGGTTACTGCTCCAGGTATAAGATTTTCCACATTCATGGCACTCATAAGGCCTTTCTCTAGTATGAACTCTTTCATGAAAACGGAGGCGACTTCTAAAGAAAAAAGATTTCCCACATTCATGGCACACATAAGGCCTTTCTGCAGTGTGAACTCTCTCATGATAACAGAGCTTACTGCTACTGGTAAAAGATCTGTCACATTCATTGCACTTATAATGCCTTTCCCTTGTGTGAACTCTCTGATGACACTGGAGGCCAAAGCTGCTTGTGAAAGATTTCCCACATTCACTGCACGCATAAGGCCTTTCTCCAGGATGAACTCTTTGATGTTTTCCAAGGCTACTGGCTGTGGTAAAAGACTTTCCACATTCACTGCACTCATAAGGCCTTTCTCCTTTGTGAAGTCTCTCATGACAATGAAGGCCATAGCTGCTGGTAAAATATTTTCCACATTCATGGCACAAAAAACACTGTCTTCCATTATGAACACCCTTGTCCTGTCCAAGAGTGTGCTTGTGGCCAGTGGTATTCTTGCATGATCTCCAGGTGTAATGATTTTTTCTTCTTTGAAATGTCACTCCAGACACAGGAATTTTATTTGGCCTTTCCCTGATTTGAGTGTCATTTTGCTGAGTGTCATTTTGATTTCCTGAGATGGTCAGAAAATTCTTTCCAACCTCCCCAGCAATAAAAGTTTTTGATTTATGGAAATGGCTGCTATTTACAAGAGAGACCCTGTCCACTCTATATATAAAAGGTTTCTCTCTCATGTGCTGCTCTTGGCGCTGGTAATAATTTCCACTGAAATAAAATTCTTTTGCACATGCCCCACACTTCAACGGTGTCAGGCTGCGTTGTGTTCCCTTCTGGTCAACCAAGAGGAAAATGTCTCTTAGCACCGGCGCACAACTCTCACAGGGGTGGCTCTTCTGGGAAGATGAAGCTGCCTTGGAATTCTTCGCCAGTGACGCCCGTACAGAAATGCTGTGTTCAGTGGGTGCCTCCACATCCTCTTTTCCACAGCAGCATCCTGAAGACAAAGAAATGTGAGTGAAATATATTTTGATCTTATAAAGAAAAGGTATTCACATCATAAATATCCATACGTCACCTCTAGGCAGATAATACAGAAAGATTTCAATACAAGTGAGTTAGACTCTGCAAAAACGGCTGTTGTACATGACTCAACCCTTAAGGACAGTAAATGGTAAAAATCTCACCAATGGTAGGACAGAAACAGAATGAAACAAAACAAAGAGAGACATGGTTTACGAGTAGTTCCTCTGCCAATGGCTTCTTTTGTGACCGTTCCTGCTGGTGTCATGAGGCTATGTAGAAGAATGTGAAAGTGCCCAAAGCCATGAAAATTAACTGCAGCAGAACAGATGCTGTTCATGGTCAACAAAAGGATATGTGCACACTGTAATGTGCTGCAGTCACGAACCACAGTTAAAGAGCAGTACAGAGAGATGGTTGAGGTATAGAGTTTACAGAGCTGAAGATCATCCATAAAATACAAGTCTGATTATAAATAGTAATTGCTAGAACTGACCAGTTGGCAAAGTGTCAACAATGGGCAAAAACAAGCAGATTGGGGTGTGGGCACTGGAAATGGTAACAAAACACTGTTAGATAGGCTGGGTTCCCAGTTATGACCTTAACAAAGCCCTAACATAAAACCTTCACCAACTGCCACTGACCAACGCAAGACCCTTTCTGATCCCACCCTACCATGGATGAAGTCATGTCCATCCTGTGATGCACAAAGGACCCTTGCCCTTAACTCCCATATGATTCACTACATAGGAGACAGATAGAAAATACACTTCCAAAGAAAGAAACTGAAGAGATGGATAGCCAGCACTATGGTAGAGAAACACAGCACAAAACAAACCACAGGAAAAAGACCTATATGTGTGACACCAGCAAGATGGCAGATTAGGAGTTACCAGAATTCAGTACCCTTCCCAGTACAAGTAGACAGTTATCCAGGAACAAAAACAGACCTGAGGGAGGGGAATAAGAGTTCAATTGATACAAAGATCAATGCAAAGGAGCAAAAAGAAACAAATGCACAGAAAGAATGGCTGGATAGACTGGGTGTACAAAGATGCGTAAAGATCTTGCTTGGCTGGGCCCAAAAGACAAGTATAAAGGCTAGCTCTTTTAGCCAGTTTGCTGGTGTCAAATTGAAGCCCGTTCAGTGAAGGACACTGGAAAACTTTGTTGATGAAAAGCTTCCAAACTCCTGAAATATCTAAAACCTCCCCAGAGTTTATACCTCAGAGGACACTGCAGAGTTCAAAGGCATGGATTCCAAAAGATCCATGAACACACAACATTCCACAGATGATGCACAGTAGAATTGTGCATCTGTAACCTGTATTATGTTAACTAGTGTCACCCCAATAAAAGGAAGGAAGGAAGGAATAAAGAAGAGGGAGGAAGGAGAAAAGAAAGAAGCTGAAGATTGACTTCCAATATCTAATTGAAAATGTGGTCATCCAAGTTCATTATTCTCACAGGTCCCTGTACAAATTCAATGCAAACAGGATCTCACAAAAACATATTACAATGAGTGCCAAAATAAAAGCAAAAGAGTACTCATAAAGCACAAAGAGAAAATAAACTTTTCTCACACAAAAAAACAACCCCACATCAATAAAATACATATTCTCAAAAAACAAAAGATAAAGAATAAAAATTATTCTCAGCAGAAGCCATTCAGGCTAGGAGAAAACCAGGTGATATATTCAGAACATTAAAAGAAAACAACTGCTATCCAACAAGACTACACCCAGAAAAATTGCCCCTCAGAAACAAACAAACAAAAGTTTCTCAGACAAACAAAAGCTGAGGAAGTTTACTGCCGCTCAACTTGACTTGTTAGAAATGCCAAAAATTATGGTCAGGAAGCTCAATTAGATAGTGTCATCCTGATATGTCAGGGTTGTGGGTCTGATCCACAGTCAGGGCACACACAATAATCAACCAATGAATGCACAGATAAGTGGAACAACAAATCAATCGTTTCTCTTGCTCTAAAATCAATTAAAAAAAAAGAAATGTCAAGAATGTCATTCAAGCTAAACTGAAAGGTTACTAAATAAAAACACGGGAAACCGTGAAACTCATTAGTAAAGCTGAGAATGTAATCAAACTCACAATACTATAATACTATATTGGTCAAGTGTATATCACATAACTCTATTATAAAGGTTAAAAATTAAAAGTAGTAAAAATGATGATGGCTACAATAATTTTTTTTATTTTTTAAAATGTATGACTTATTGCCCTGGCTGGTGTAGCTCAGTGGATTGAGTGTGGGCCTGTGAACCAAAGGGCTACGGGTTCGATTCCCAGTCAGGGCACATGCCTGGATTGCAGGCCAGTTCCCAGCAGGGGACGCACGAGAGGCAACCATACATTGATATTTCTCTCCCTCTCTCCTTCCCTTCTCCTCTAAAGATAAATAAATAAAATCTTTTAAAAAATTATGACTTATTTTTATTTTATTTTTTCCATTGCCATTTACCTCCTGCCTATAATGATTTGATATTAGACGCCAAATATAAGAGATGTGAATCGTAACACTGAAAACATAAAATGCTATGTTCTGTGAGAGATACAAGGGTAAAATATTTATATGCAATTGAAGTTTTTATTACATTAATATAGACTTTTGAGTTGTTTTACATACTCCTCATGGAAATGACAAACAAAAACTTACATAATATACAAAAAAAAAAAAGGAATCAAGCATTCCACTAGAAAAAATAATCAAATCATAAAGGAAGAGAAGAGAAACAAAGGAAATACAAAAGAACCAGAAAACAATGAAAACCTCAATAGTAGGTCCTTAAACAAATTCTCCAATGAAAAGACAGAGAGTAGCTGGAAGGATAAAAACAAAAGAGCCAATATATGCAGCCTACAAGAGCCTTACTTCACCCTTTTGGGAACAAATAGGCTGAAAGTGTAAACATGGAAAAAATATTACATGCAAATAGACGCCAAGAGAGAGCAGGAGCAGCTAAATTTCTATCAGACAAAAAACTCTTTCAAGAGACAACGTTCATCATAGAATGATAAAAAAGTCAATTCATCACGTGGATATAACAACTTTAAATATTATATACCTAATGTTTACAGCATTGTCCTAATATGCCAAGATTGTGGGCTTGATCCCGGGTCAGTACACGTACAAGGATCAAACAGTAAGTACCTAAATGAATGGAACAACAAATCAATGTTTTGCTCTCTCTCTCTCTGTAAAATCAATGAATTAAAAAAAATAATAAATGTTATGCACCCAAGATCAGACCACCTAAGAATTTTTTAAAAATACTGTCAGACCTGAAGGCAGAAAATGCAACCCATAATAGTAAAGAACTTCAGTACTCCCTTTTCAATAATAGGTAAATCACACCAACTGACAAGCAAGCAAGAAACTACTGAAGTTTAACTATACTTTAGAGATAGGCAATAGAAATAGATAAAACATTACATCCAAACGCAGCAGATTACATACTTCTTTCAAGTATATAGGGGATATCCTCTAAGTAGATGATGTTAGGTCAAGGAATTTTTCTGGTTGCAATGGTATGAATGTAGAAATAAATTTTAGTTCCAAAAAAGGTGAAAAATTCACAAACATGTAGAAATTAAACAGACTCCTAAAAAATTAACAAGTCAAAGAAGAAGAAAAAAAGAAACAAAAGAATTCAAATACACCCAGAAGCAAATGTGAGTGCAAACACAAGCTACCAAGAATTATGCATGGGGTTCAGAACAAACAGTTCTAAAAGCAAATTTTATAAAGACAAATGCCTATATTTAAAAAAGTCCTCAAATAAACAACCTAACTTCGTACTTCAGAAAATGAAAAACAAGAAGAAACTAAGGCCAAAGTTACTAAATGAAGGAAACAATACATATTAAAATAGACTAAAATATAGAAAATAATAGAAGAATAACAAAATGATTACCCATTTTTTAAAAAATAAGATACAGAAAATTGGCAAATCTTAATGAGAGATTACACATTATATCTGATACTACAAGCCACGAAGGATCCTAAAAGATGTTTGCAGGTGATATAACACAGGTGGAAAACACAAGGCCCGCGGGTTGATTCTGGTCCTTGACCTTGTTTTATCCAGTCCCACACCTTGTTTCTACCCTGTGGCATAACTGAGCTCTCGCTTAACAGTTAAGGAGTAGTTACATTTATACAGTCCTAAAATTACATTTGGCCCTTTGAAGGCAACTGCAAGGCTGATGTGGCCCCCAGTGAAAATGAGTTTGACACCCCTGTTATATAACCTCATATATATAATATCATTGAGATTCCACCATGAACTTCAAAAATTAATGAATTAAGTAAACTGACAGGATACACAATTGACATGCAAATCAGTTCCTTTTCTATACAATATAAAAGATATAACAATAAGATTTGACAGAGAAATTAAGAAAACAATCGCCATTACAATAGCTTGAAAAACTATAAAATACCCAGGAATAAATTTACCCAAAAAGGTGAGAGGTCTGTACATTAAACACTGTAAGACTGACAAAAGAGATGAAAGCAAACACAAACAAATCAGAAGACATTATTTGTTCTTAATTTCCAAGAACTATTATTGTTAAAATGTATTTACTACTGATTTAATGCAATCCGATCAGAACTGTAATGGTATTTCGCGCAGGAATAGAATATAAATTCTGAAATGTATGCAACCTCAGAAACCTTCAGTAGCCACAGCAATCTTCAGCAGGAAGAACAAAGCTGGTGGCAACAAGTTTTCTCATTTCACTCCATTACATTATAGCAACCAAACAGTGTGCTACTAGCAAGAACACAGAAACATAAACCAATAGCCCAGAAGAGAGAATGCAGAAATAAACCCAAGCACATATAATCAAGTAATCTTTGACAAAAACTGGAAGAACATATATGGGAAAAAGCATAGTCTTTATAATGAATCTTGTTAGAAAAACTGGGTATTATACCACTAATAAAAATTAACTCCAAGTGGATTAAAAATTAAATACAGGAGCTAAAAATATAAAGTTCACAGAAGACAATCTAGAGAAAAAGCTCCTTGAGATTGGTGTCAGCACTGATTTTCTCCATATGATGCCAAAACACAGAAAACAAAAACAAAAATAAAAAATCTAAACTATGACTAATGAAAAAGTTTCTGCATAGCAAAACCAACAAAAAAATGAACAAAACAAAAATGCAATCCACAGGATGGTAGAAAACACTTGCAAACCACATATAATTATCCTTTGGAGGTATAGGTTCGGGTCAGACTTCCACAATAAAATGAGTATCTCATATAAGGAGTCACATAAAGTTTTTGATTTCCAGTGAATAACAAAGTTATGTTTACATTATATTCTAGTCTCCTAATAACTCAATAGCTTTATGTCAGCAAAAGTGTACATAAAAATTAAAAATACTTTATCACTAAAAAACACTAACCATATACTGACTCCTCAAAAAATGGCATCAATAGATTTGCTGAATGGAGAGTTTCCATAAGCCGAATTTGTAAAAATGTAATATCTGTGAAGTACAATTAAGCAAATGCAAAAAGATATATCTGATAAGGAATTACTATATAAAATATGCAAGATATTAAAAAGATCATTAGCAAAAGAAAATTACAATTAAAGTAGGACTTAGAATGCACAGATGTTTTTCAAAAGAACATATAAAAATGCCTATGAGGAATATAAAATATTCTTTTTCTCACTAACCAAGGTGGAATCCATTTGGCTCCTTGCAAGACCAGCAACCACAAATACTTCCCTATGAGGATTCAGTACAGCAGGTATTGGGGCTGTAGGGAGAGAACAGGGCAGTGCTAACAAACCAACCCTGCCAAAAACAACATCTACCCCAAAAGTTGGGGAAGCGAGCAGTGCCCACAGTCCATATGTGAGTACAGAACACACCCTGAAGAAAGGGGGCATGGAAACTATGAAGCCTACTCCAGATCGCTGTGTGGCCTGGGGATCTTACCCAGTGAGGATATAAGAGCAAAGTTCTCCAGCATCACATCCAAGTACAGGTGTCTCTGAACCTCATCAAGGAGGCGCCATTCCTCTTGAGAGAAGTACACAGCAACATCCTCAAAGGTAAAACCGACCTATTAGGATGAATAAAAAAGAAACAAGAACATTGTATCTCTGAGAACTCACAATCCTACTATTCACAAATCTTCCCCATATTAACCATCTTCCAGTGCTGCCTCTGCCACAAGACACTGAGACGGTATACTGAGAAGCTAGGAAAGTTTGTTGGCACATGGAATAGAGACACTGAGACAGACAGCTAAACACAATGCCAAGCAATTTACAGCCAGTGAAGACTGTCATCAGGAGTGCCTGACAGGGAGCAAAACTGGGAAAATGAGGACCTTACCCCCAGGGTAACCTCTTCCCCCCTGGCCTTTCCTCACTGGAGATAACATCCAGGCTTCCATAGTTCAGCTCCTGGCCCAGAAAAGCAGCAAAACCAGGTGGGTGATGCCAGGACCAACTGTAGTGGCTAAAGTCTCCCTGCCCTGTCACTGACCAATCAGCGGTGACCATACCCTAAGAGAGCATACCTGGAAAACTGGTGAATATTTTACTGAAGGCCTCCCAAGACCTTTGCTAAGATTCCCTCCTTCAAGAAGAAAGAAAAGCCTCAAGACAAATGACCAGTGGTGTGTGTCCTCTCCCTCTGAGGAGCAACCAGCACCACTTCCTTCCCCGCTCCCACTTATTTCAAGCAAACATCTCTTAGGCAATTGGCAGCTGGCAACTTGTCCCAGGCAGATTCCCTGAACCTGTCCTCAAAGCCTCCTTTTCTGCAACTTCCAAGTGAGCTGTGGCAGCCTCATATAGGCTCTCCTGTTGGCTTTTTCTGTGCCCTTCCTTGTTTTACTGTCCCCAGTTTTAACAAATGTATCCTCATAGTCACTTGAACTCCTGTTGTGAAACCGGTCCTACATGAACTGAAGAACTCATACATTACCAGCCAACCCTAGGCAAACCTGCTCAGAGGAAGGCCAGTGTCCAGTAACAATACCAGGCCCTGGTACCAGTGATGCTATGCGCTCATGGTCCCAAGAATCATTGTGATCGCCCTCAGCAACAGCAGCAGGGATGTGATGTGCAGCAGACAAATAACATCTCAATTCCAGGCCATGCCTGCAGGGTTCCAACCTTCCTGCCCAGCAATTTCACTAAGTCTCCCAGCTCATGCCTCCAACACTTAGCCAAACATGAGCTTGTATTTCACCCTTAAGTCCTTACACCTGGTACCCAGCTCCCACCACCTCTAGCTGTGCAAACTGCGTGCTCTCTTCCTCACAGCGCAGGATCACTCCCTGAGCTCTGCCACCTCCTGCTCCACACCACAGGCATCTCTCTGAAATCACCCATGAACTTAGCATATGGCTTCCAGAGAGTGCTCAGAGATTTCAGAATGCTCTAGAACAAGTGAAGCAGGGCAGAAAGAACTTAAGAGGGAAAATCCTGACCGGTGGCGGTAAAATCCCACATCCTTTCATCTGAGCCCCAAGCTCTCCGCACAAAGGGGAACACTTAATGGCAGGAAGCCCCTGTGGCAATCACGGAATTCAGAACAAGCCCCACTCCCAAACAGAAGGCTCAGAATTTGGCACCAAAAAGCGTGACATAAAATCCCAAGAACTGTCTCGGCCCTCGCTCTTCTCTCCCCAGTTGGCGCGCGTCCACTCGTTGGCACACGTTTTGCTTCCTTCGCCGTGGCGCCCACGCCGGCCTCTTTCTTTTTTTTCTACCCGAATGAAACTCGCTTTAGTCTCATACCGATTTGTCCTCCAAACCTCCCTGGGCCCGTCCGGGACCTGAACGTTGTCTGACACGGGGAATTTTAGGAACGTCCAGGGCAGGATCGCTCCCGGCGTG